>PVIA01008172.1:0-74931 GCA_004024845.1 Tonatia bakeri
AGGTTCGATTCCCAGTCAGGGCACATGCCTAGGTTGCAGGCCATGTCCTCCAGCAACCGCACATTGATGTTTCTCTCTCTCTCTCTCTCTCTCTCTCTCTCTCTCTCTCTCTCTCTCTCCCCCCTCCCTCTACCTTCCCTCTCTAAAAATAAATAAATAAAATCTTAAAAAAAAAAAAGAATGTTATTTTATCATATCCATGTTGGAAATGTGACATTTAATACAACTAATGTATTTAACAATAAAAAAATGAATTTCTGACCTAATTTTTCTGCCACATGTTTCACATTATTTGTACTTCACACTAATCACATAGAATGAATTCTATGATGAAATAATTAAACATTGTAAGAAATTAGAAAGAACCCACACTAAATATTTTTCCTTCAAAAACCACAATTTACCCCTTTCCTGTAAAGGGGTACTATGCTTTAATTGCACTGGAAATACACCCACCTTAATTAACCCCATCAAGCAAAAATCACAGTTTATGAAAATCATGAGTTTTAGGCAGGGTAATTATTCACATTATAATGTGACCAGATGTTCTGAAAGATATCTCTGTAGACTGATTTCACACATCAGGTAAAACTATAAAATGATTTGCATAAAAAGCTTTGGAAACAAACATGCTTCACTCAGGTAATAAGAGACACCTGTGTCTCAAAAGAGCACTTCAAAATCTACGTTCTTCAACAAGCTAGCAAGTACTCAGATGTACCATGATAAGGCAGCAGTGCTATGCATTAAAGTTACACAACCTACAAACATATTATTGCAGAATGATTTTCTGGAGCAAAACAAAAATTGAACTGGCATGGAGAGGAAAAGGCCAGAACACTGAAGAACAAGCAGCAGTCTTTTCTCATCCATATCAGGACTGTGTAATAAATTACCCTCTTCTCTCTCATACTGTCAGGAGAGAACGATGTTTAGATTAAACCTCGCTAAGGCCTAAAAGGATAATTTGTCAGTATTTTCCAGTTTACTACCAATGCAGTATTGATTTGCTAGGGCCTTCTTTCTATTTTATTTACACTAATTCAATCTGGAACAACCGAAACCTAACTTGCTGGAAAGCAAGATATTTCTTTAAGTCTCACAAGCCCATGGTTTAAGGTACAAGAAAATATATCCATTCCTGACCTGTGCGGTTCAGCTGGTTGGGAATCACCCTGCAGAGCCAAGGGTGGCTGGTATGATTCCCAGTCAGGGCACATGCCTGGATTGCAGGTTCAGTCCCAGTCAGGGTGTATGTGAGAGGCAACCAAGTGATGCTTCTCTCGCACATTGATGTTTCTCTCCCACTCTTTCCCCCTCCCTCCCTCTCTCTCTTAAAATAAATAAATAAAATGTTAAAAAAAGAAAATATGTCCAAATTATTCTTTCTAGCTCTTGTGGGTAAAGACCAATGTCTTCATTGGAAGCAAACTATTATCAGAGAAAATCACTTTTCTGCTGAGATTTACCTTGGGCTAATTTCTCTATAAAAATTATGGTTCTTAGGAGAACGTGAGAGAAAATAGTTCCAAATGATTGCCCAATTTAGCAGACTTGCGACTGTAGTTTTAGGCAGCTGCTTAGAAACGAGAAGTAAAACAGAAACATCTTGATAAACCTACTTGTGGCTGAAGCTAAAATGATAGTATTAGCTTGATGTACAAATGACAGAGCTGAGGGACAAAATTATACTTGAGGGAAAAGAGAAAATTACTTTTAAATCCTTACTGCTTCTTTATGCAAGTTATAAAAATTAACAAAAGATATCCTATAGATCCAGGACTAAAATGAGAGCAGCCAAAAGTTAAAATCATTTATGCACATATATTGAGGGGAAGTAAAAGAAAAAATATATATATATCAAGTATTTAATCCATGGAAATACTATCGTCTGTTTCCTTCCCTTGTCTTTTTTTTTTTATTGTAGTTGGGTTTGGGTGTTTTTTTTTTTGGTCCTGTTTTGTCTTGTTTTTCCTTCTTGAGGTACCTCAATATCAGCTGTGGCATTGTTTTGACACCAGTAAGAATGGGAGGACTCTCGAAAATGTCAAGGTTGATGGGTTTATGACTCCTTCAAGACTGAAATATTAAACTTTCATTTCCCATTTTTTTCAACCTTAACAGATATTTCCTCAAACTCTGACATAAATCAGGATTAGTAAAATCTCACTTTAACATCTTCTTACACTTTCTTATCTTAGGTTTACATTAGACTTTACTGTCCTGTACAATCACATTTCTTAACAATTTTGATTGAACTGATCAATTGTAATTGGAATAATTTAAAAATCAATTGATGAGTTATTTGATAAAATATGGTTGTTTCTTCACAAACAAAAAGTTCAATAGTTTCCACTGGAATGACTGGGCAATTCAGTAAGACAACTTATCAATGCAGGCAATGCTTTAAATGAGTCAACCTATTTGACAATTCTGATTGGCTTGTTTATTTTCATAAATCACTCAAAATGATACATGTATGTGCTTAATTATTTATTTATTTACAGACCCTCAATCAATTGGTATTTGCTATTTCTTAGTCTTGAAATGAACTATGCGGACCATAAAGATCTCTTACAATACTCATTTCACTTGCAGTCTAATTGTGATTGAATATGGTTATGTCTACATGTATTGATTTGGCATTATCAATCACAGCTGTTTTTCCATGCATAATTAGCTTGAATTTTTACCTATAAAAGCCAGTATAGTCATTACAAACTGAAACTAAACAAATCCAAGGAACCAGAAAATAGGGCTGACTTATTCAACTATTAACATAGCGGTTTAAAATCTACTGACTCGATTGAGCTGATTGACAAAGTCATTCAGAAACCAAACTGGATTACACATACAGAGAAAGCCTTTAAAAAATCAATGGTGCAAGAAATAATAATTCACATAAGTCAAAAACACGTATTCAGTTCTGTATAAAGGCACAGCCAAAAATATATATACTAAGAATTACCTATCTATATTTATTTACTCATTCAAAAATACCTGATGAATAACTACTAAGTATTCAAAAGTGTTCTGGGAGCTTCAATTACCTCAGTTAACAAAACAGACAAGGCTCTTGAGAAGGAAAAGACAATAAATAGTAATCCTAGTATTTAAGTGAATTATAAGATGATACATGCCATATGATAAAAGAAAAGATACAACAGTGTAAAGGGTATCGGAAGTATGGGCCTGGGGTGAAACTTACAGTATTATATAGTATGGGTCACAGTGAGCCTCATTCAGAAGGAGACATCGGAACAAAATTTGAGGAGGTGTGAGAGTTAAACATCCAACATCTGGAGGAAGAAGTTCCAAGCAGAGGAATCAGATAGAGTCAACTCCCTAAGGCAGAAATGTGCTGAAGTTTTTCTCGTGATTGACAAAGATGCCAATGTGGTTAGAACAGAGGTAACCAGTGAAAATGTAGGAGAGGGAGGTATCAGGGAGCTAGATCATGGAGTGCATTTTAGAACAATGTAAATATTTTACTCAGAGTGAAATGAGAAGCCATTGCAATAATTTTGGCACATTAGACTTCCACTGTAAAAGGATCATTCTGGGAGGCAGAGAGACCTGTTAACAGAATTAATCCAGGTGAGAGATGATGGTGGCTTGGACAAGTGTGGCAGTAGTAGAATTGGTAGTAAAGGAACAGTGTGTGCTGATAGAGCAGATGTAAGCTGAGAGCAAGACTGCTTTCAGGATGCCTCCAAGGCTTTTGGCTTCAGCAAGCGGTAAGATGGAGTTTCCATCAACTGAAATGGGTAAGTCTGCAAGTGGAGAAAGCTTGAGGTAGACTAAGAGTTGAGTTCTGTACAAGTGAAATTTAAGTTACTCATTAGACATCCAGGTGAAATTCTCAAGTAAGAGTTGAAAATGGTTGTTGGAAAAGAGGCCTTGGCTGAAATATAAATTTGGGACCCATTAGTATACTAGATGGTGTTGTAAGCCTCAAGACTACATGAGATCACTAAGTGTAAATGGAGAAGACTCTAGGACGAAGGCACTGAGAAACTCCAAAATTACAAGGTCAGAGTGAAAGGGAAGAAGCAGCAATAAAGATAGGGAAGTAACCACTGAGATAAGAGAAAAAACTAAGAACATGGTAACTCTAAAGCCATGCAAAGAAAGTATAGAGAACTCTCAAATTGGACAGGTAATGAGATACACCCTTAGTTTTATCCTTCTTTTGTCGGGTTCTTGTTTAGGACTGGTGACCCAAGTTTATAAAACATGCAGCAGAAGGGCAATTTTTGGATGATTTCACAAGGCTGCCAACCTTCTCATAGCAAAAGTTATTAAATTGTTGTACAGAAGACTTTTGCAGGCTACACACTCTCTCTAGCTGCAGAATCATTTCAACAAATATAAACATGCCAAGGAATAATGAAAATAAAGAATACATTATCACGAGAAAGTCTTACACTTGCAAACATCAAAATAAAAATAAATGGAAATTACTTATACACAAATATACAGATGATAGTGACTTTAAAATTGAAAACAGGCCCTAAAAATATGGACTTTGGTGAATAAGGAAATGCTGTTTAAAATGAACCACTTAGCATAATACTCATTGGTTCATGGGAACAAAATTATGTGTACACTGCTGAAATTGTTAAAGGACAAATACATGTTTTGGTTTCAAAGGAAAATAGCATGGTATACATTACATGGAAGGTTTAACATTCACAGCTGTCTTTTTGGTTTAAACTGCTAATTTTGGCAACTTTGAAACATAAAACTGCTGGTCCATTGGAAGTATTGTTATATGTTCACGCCTTGCTCCCTATGTAAGACAGAAACTTGATCTGCAAACACGGCTTTTTCAAGGAAACAAACGAGTATGTATCTTTCACATACAGGGCTCTAAAACCATTATTACAATCAGAAAGAGGAAGTGATTTAATAGTAATGTAAAAAGTAAAATATTACCGTCAGTCTAATAGATTTGTTTTTCATTTTATTATTAGAAGGAGCTCACACCAAAACAGCTATGTTAAAGAAATAAATCAAGAGCTAAACCTGGAGATTTCCAAAAAGGAATATTTTATAATCTTGTGCTGTTTTTTTTTTTTCAGAAAAGTTATTTTTGCATTTCTTCTAAAATGTTGGAAAGAGCTCTGTAAACAGTAATTATTGGTAATTTTAAAAAGTGGTCTAGAAAACAAATGTGTTGCATTCATTCCTCTGTGATATTTTCCTTTTATTTACATTTTAATTATATTTGATTAAAAATTTTAATAACACACAGTACAAAGTTCTAAAGGTACAAAAGAGCACACAAGAAAACATCTCTCTCCAAACCCTGTCTGAATCACCCAGTTCCCTTCCATAAATTCGGTCAGAATCAGCCATTTATTATGAATACTTCCAGAGAAATCCTATGCATATGTAAGTATATATATGCATAGGATTTATATATATAAAGGATTTATATATATATATATATATATATATATATATATATATATATATATATATATATCTATCTCACAGATCGAGTGTAAGGTACTGGACATCATGGTTTTGAAACTCCTGGCTGCGACCTATTAGTGGGTTATGAAATACATGTACTGAATCACAATGAACATTACAAAGACATGTAAAAAGATAGAATAGACAGTGTCAGAATGTGCAGTTCATAGTTAGAGTAGGTTTTGTGTTGTGAATTTTTTGTTTCCAGTTTCTATTTTTATTTATAGATTCATTATGAACTGGGTTGCAATGTAAAACGTATTTCTTATGCTGGGTCACAGACAAAAAAGCCACTTTAGACACAGTGCCTTTTGTTTAATGATGTATCTTGAAAACTCTTGTATTATGATCCATACAGAGTTGCCTCATTTTGATTTAGTCGATTAAAAACATTTCAGAAATTCATAAAAGGAAAAAAGAGGAATATTATAAACACCCAAGTATCCCCATCACCTAGTTTAAGAAACAAATATTATAAAAAATATAGTGCAAATAGAGAGAAAATCCTGCTGTGCCATTCCATCCAAAGCAGGGGTGTCAAACTCATTTTCACCAGGGCCACATCAGCCTTGTGGTTGCCTTCAAAAGGCCAAATGTAATTTCAGGACTATATAAATGTAACTACTCCCTTTTTTAAATATAGATTTTATTTATTTATTTTTAGAAAAAGGGGAAAGAAAGCAGAAAGACAGGTAGGTTGCTCTCACGTGCCCCCAACTGGGGACCAGGCCCGCAACCCAGGCATGTGCCCTGACTGGGAATCGAACCAGTAACCCTTTGGTTTGCAGGCCTGCACTCAATCCACTGAGCTGCACCAACCAGGGCAAATGTAACTACTCCTTAACAAGGAGCAAGAAGCTTGGCCCTGCCACCAGGTAGGAACAAGGTGCCAGGGTGGATAAAACAAGGTGGAGGGCCAGATTCAGCCCACCAGCCTTGTGTTTGCCTACTGTGCTTTAAATCATTCCACTTTCATCCTACCATGTGTATCTCATTCTTTGTAAGGCTGCAGAGTATTCCATTGCATGATAGTACAATAAATTATTTAATAGCCTCCTAGTGATGAACATATTCATTGAGTTTTTGATATTTCAAACAATACTATTGTGAGCATCCTCATATGTAATCACTGCATACTCATTCACTATCTATAGGACAAATTCCAAGAAGTGAAATTCCTGAGTCAAAGAAGGCATCCTATTTTTTGCTAGCTATTACCAAACTTCCTTTCATAGAGACTATATCTATTTATACTCTGATAATCAGCACTTCATACATATTTGTCAACAAAGTATATTACCAAGATTTTTTTTGCCAATATGATCAGTGATAAATGATAACTTAGAGTTCTATTATGCATTTCTCTTAGAAATGGAATGAACATTTTTCAGATGCTCATTAATGACTTTCCTTTTCTATGGGCTGTATACATTTTTGCCATTTTATGTTTGAGACATTTTTCTTCTTGACTATAAACACTCTTTAAACGAGAGGAAATTAACCCTTTGTTTCTGAATATTACAAATATTGTAGAGCAACATTTTTGTTTATGTTTTCTATATTTTTTGTGCTATATCTAGAAATGTTCTTCCTATTTCAGGAAAAGGTTAGAAAAGAATTCTCTATTTCCATCTAGGACTTGTTTTCATATTTAAATTTTCATTCATCTAGAATTTACTTTGGTGTAAGCAGTGAGACAGAGAACCAAATTCATTGTTTTCTGGATAACTACCTCATTGTCTTGATAGCTTTTGTAATCAATCATGTTTTTCGTATTAATCTAAAAGGCCATCATTATCATTTACTATATTCCTATTTGTATTTGACCCCATTTTCAGGCTTTCTCTTCCATTCTGTCACTTTGTTTATTCATATACTAGCACCGCACTGATTTCATTTAAATGAACTGATATATATTTTAATATCTGCCAAACTTACTCTCACAACATTAGATTTTTTTCCAAATATTTTAAGGTGTTTATTTGCTTATTATGCATTGAATATTATAGCCAGTGAGTTAATATTTTTATAAGTCCAGCTGACATTTTATTGTATACATATTAAAATAACAGATTAATTTAAGTATAATTTTATGACACTGAGACTTATCATCCAAGAACAAGATATTGCTTCTGTATCTGTTTCCTTCTGTGTTCCTGAAGAACATTATACTCTGTGTATGTGTATTTGCATGCATATGTGTGTACCTTCCTTTTTTGTTAGTTAATTGTTAGGCATTTTAATTGTCATTGCTATTGTAAACTTAATAATTTATTCAAATATATTTTCTAGTTGGTTGGAATTTGTATGAAGAAATATTAATTTGGTATACTACCCAATTTTTGCTATGGTTTGTCTATATTTATCAATTCATATAGTAAGTAAGGGTAACAGAATTCCTAACATTTAACCATCCTTGCATTGTTAATATGAACTGCATTTAGTTGTAGTGTTTTGTTCTTTTTCTATATTGCTGGACCGTATTTACCAGTATTTTATTTAAGAATTTTCCATAAGTATCCACAAGCACAACTGATTTGTAGATTTATTTTGTGAATTTTTATAAGATTTTATTTATTTATTTTGAGACAGAAGGGGAGGGAGAGAGGGAAACATCAATGTGTAGTTGCCTCTCCTGCATCCTCTGCTGGGGACCTGGCCCGCAATCCAGGCATGTGCCCTGACTGGAAATCGAACCAGCAACCCTTTGGTTTGCAGGCTGGTGCTCAACCCACTAAATTACACCAGCCAGGGCTATTTTGAGAATTCTTTTTCTCCTTTAGATGTCAAGACTTTTCTTGCTTCCAAAAACTTGAAAAAAAATTGGAAGCTTTCACTTTTGTTATGCTCTGAAAACATTTAAGTACCATGATAATGATGTGTTGTTTAAAGGTTTCACAGATATTCCCTATAAAAGTGTCTAATTCTGCTACTCTTTTTGGTTGGAGTAGTTATTTGGCAATTTTATTTCTATTATATAAATTAGAAAGGTTAGATTTTTCCCTATCTCCTGAGACTAGTATGATCATTTATATTTTTCCTATACAATCATCCATTCCACCTAGGTTTTCAAAGCTATCTAAAAAGAGGTACACATAAGTGCTCTCTTATGAGTCCTTCAATTTCTTCTTTATCTGTGGTTATTTTGACATGCTTATTTCTAGTCTTCTCCTCTTTTTTAAAATCTGTTTCATTATCCCCCCAAGTGGATCTTGGTGGATTACTAGTTCTAGTCATTTTATAATATAAATTTATAGAAAATCATTTTTTTAACAAATGGGGAAATGTCATCAGAAAAAAAAATGATACAAAGTTAAATTCAAGATTCAATAAACGATATGTAATTTTAAAGATTTTTTTTACATTTAATTGAAAAATTAGCAAAAAAAAAAATTTTAAGTCAATTATTTAGTACCAATAAAGGAATACTGAAATGGCCACTCTCATGCTTTACTAATAGGGGAGAATAAATGCAGAAATCATTTACTAATATATATCTTGTGTCTTAATATAAATACTATTTAACCCAGTAATTTTATTTGTAGAAATCTATTCTAAAGAAGACATCAGAAAAGGACCAAAGCTTTGACCACAAAATGGTCTGTTGTAGTATTCTCATGCTAATGAAATACTGGAAATGTTAATACCCAAAAATAGTTAATTAAGTTACTTACACCCACTTAACTAATACATTTAAAATACTATTTAATTAAGATTTGGTAATACGCAACAGGCTTTTGTTTTACTTCAAGTGAAATTTCAGGTAGTATGGACCCTTAAAAAATAACATGATGAATGGGGGGAAAAAAGAAGGATGCTAATTCACAAGAAAATGTGAATGATATTTTATTGGGGAGAGTGTCTTCAGGTTTTCTTTTCCCTACTTTTCAGTAATTTCAAAATTTACTTTAGTAACCTCTTTAACAAAAAGTATTACTTTCATAACAAGAAAACTCACTAAAGGAAGTAAACTTGCTTCTCAAATAGCCAATTTGATTTCCTTTTTCTCTAAAGTTATTCTTCCAAAAAAGTAATTAGCTAGGATGTATGAACAAAAGTCCAACTGCATGAATATAAACTGTGGGCTATTATGTATGTTCTGTCACACACACATACACACAGAAGAATTAACAGCAATCTCAGGAGTACCTATCAACAGTTAAAAGATAGACAATGCCAGGAAACATGAATGGCCTAAGATGACCTATTCACAAACCCAGAAAAGCACAACCAAAGCATATGCTTTAATCATGACAACTAAAGCATTATTTTCAAACTCAGATGACAGTACTGGCATTTTATTTCCAGTAAATGTAGACTCAGCCATTTTTTTGTTGAATTTTTTAAACACCTTTAAAAAATATATTGATAAGCAACCTCTGTAAACATATTAACTGTACTATTTAATGTCTAAAGAAGTAATTAAACAATCTATCAAGATCAACGATAAAGAGTAACCTAAATAATTCTAATTTATTCAAAGTTTTACATTATTTATACTATATTTAGCTTTTTCTACTTTCAAGTGTGTTTTCATGTAAATGTATTCATGATGCATACTACAGGCATGCATGCCATACATTTAGATTATCTGTATGTAGACATTTATAATTTCATTTAAAACAAACTTTCAAGTGGTTTACTTTTAGAATTGGGGACATTATGACATTGTTAACAATAATATCTACATCTGCATCTACATCTACATTATCTTCCTAATATCTATCTATCTATCTATCTATCTATCTATCTATCTATCTATCACCTCCATATGCTTCAATAAGCCAAAAGTATGGATGGCTGAATCTGACCACTTAAAAATATAAAGCTTTGTATCCATGCATACAGACACATCCTTTAAGCCTACTTCAAAAGGCAAATGACAAAATAGAAAAAATGCCCAATATGTGATCAAGGTTTTTAACCTTAACACATGAAGTGTACTTAAAAATTAGTAAGAAATATGAAAATTCAAATAGAAAAGTGGATGAATGGTATCAACAGACAATTCAGAAAAAAAGACATGGACATTGTCCATTAACATATAAAAAGAACCCCAAGCTCTCTCATGAATAAAATACAAAACAGCACAAACAGATACAAATATTTCATCTAGCAGATTAGGGATTAGAAACTTTTTTCATCATTAGCAGTGCTGATAAAGATATGGGAAATGGTGCATTAGTAGTATAAAGCATTAGTAGGAAGAGAAATTGGTTAAGGGGGAAATTTGTTTACATCTATTAAAAAATAAGTTAAATGTACATGTTATTGGCCCATCAATTCTACTTCTTTTTTTTAAAGATTTTATTTATTTACTTTTTCAGAGGGGAAGGGAGGGAGAAAGAGTGGGAGAGAAACATCAACATGTGGTTGCATCTTGCGCGCCGCGCAGTGGGGATCTGGCTCACAACCCAGGCAAGTGCCCTGAATGGAAATCGAACCAGTGACCTTTTCATTCACAGACTGGCACTCAATCCACTGAGTCACACCAGCCAGGACTCAATTCTACTTCTAAGAAATCACCCAACAGATATGCAGAAAGGTGTGTTGTACAAGGATGTTAAGTGCACCACTATTTTTAATTTTGAAGCACTGGAAAAGTTGTTTATAAATTAAAAATGAAACATACAGAAACAGACTACTATTTAGTCACTGAAAAGAATGAGACAGATCTGTACTAAAAATATGGGAAACTATCCAAGATATAGCCTTAATTTTAAAAGTATTGGGCTTTCCATAGCATGTTATCCCATCTGTACCTGCAAAGAACATCTGAGGATGATACATAGCACCGCGTTAACGCTGGCTACCTCTGACAATGGCATCTGCAATGTAAAGTGGCAGAAGGATGGGACACTTTTAACTTGTTTTTACTCTTAATTTTTAAACCATCAACTGATACCATGTTCATACTAAAAAACACTACTTAAAATGAACTACTAGTAACAAATAGGAGCTTGTTATATCTATAACGGTTTGTATTTTAGTATCCTCAAAATTGTTTTCAATGGGAAGCGGATGGATCACAGTCACCACAGAAGTGTCTCACCCACACATAAAGTAATCCCAATGACTTACACAGTTCTCTGATTGTGTAACATCTCCAGAGGAGCCATTACAAAGTCAACTGCACTGTCTTACACATGCCTAATGGCTCCAACAGAGCCGTTAGGATGTCAGTTATATGGCAGGGCTCCTGCTAAAGCTATTACCAAGTCATTGCATTGTTTCACACACTTCCTTTGACATTTAGATGGTCCCCAAGGAACTGTTATCATTGTTATGGGTATCCTGTATAGTTTACACTACCAGGGGAAACAAAAAATCAAAGGAAAGAAATGTAAAACAAACAAACAGATTCCCTCCATTAAATGCACATGAATGGCCCCACACAATCAAGTATCAGAAGGACTAACTCCTCATTTGGGTATAACTATTACAAGTCATTCAAGAAACACAGGTGCTGGCTAGCTATTTTTTCAGAATTCCTGCTGTTCCAATGAAGCAATTTAGGGTCTGAGCACGACGTATGCATGCCTGTGATGGTATGGTGTTTATTTGTAGCACATGGTATATTACCAGGTTTCTGTGGTATTAAGTACAGAGCCAGTGGAGAGCGGTACTAGTGAACGTTTCAGTTATTATGGGATTGTAGCAGGCAATCCTTTACCTGTAAAGTTCCTGAGCAGCATATACGGAGCTCAGCTGCCCAACAATCATAGAAATTAACAGGGCTTCTTAGTAGTTCAAATTCCAGCTCTACCTTAGGGGTTACTCCAATGGCAATAGGAAATATACTAGTACAAGTTACCCTCAGCCAGGTGTGAAGTACTCCACTTAATTTCCCCTCATAGTTACCAATACTTGGCAGAATAAGGTAGATGGCTATTGAAATGAGGTATTACTTAATGTAAGACTAATGCAAGGGATTTTACACAGTTTGAAATGAGGAGACAGTTGGATGGACTCTGCTAAGCTAGAGAGTTACCTGGGATACCAGATGTTTCAGAAGCCACATTGCATGTCTGGCTAATCCTTGAGTACAGAGACTTCATCCTGTGTATCCTATCCCATAACATACACATGATAAATTTTTGCTCAGTGACAGATAACAACCACAACTAACATTTATTGATCGTTTAATATATAGTAGGCATATTGTGGAAGTACTATATATCCATTTTCTCATTCAATCCTCACACATTAAAAAAAAAAAACCCTGAAATAGTAATGTCTCCATTTGACAGATAAGGAAACAGACTTAGAGAGCTTCAGGTACCTGTCTAAGGACACACAGCATGTAAGTGGCAGAACCAGAGCACAAACTTGTCTTATACCATAGTCCACATTTTTAACCAGTCACTGTACAGAGACCATTGCTTATTTAGATTGCATCATTATGACCATTTTTTTTTAACAAGGAAGTATTTTTTTAAGATTTTATTTATTTATTTTTAGAGAGGGAAAGAGAGAGAAACATCAATGTGTGGTTGCTGCGGGACATGGCCTGCAACCTAGGCATGTGCCCTGACTGGGAATCGAACCTGCGATGCCTGGTTCGCAGCCCGCGCTCAATCCACTGAGCTACGCCAGCCAGGGCGACCATTTTTACTTTCATAAATGGTTTCACATTCTTTGTGCTCTCATAGTGAGCTGTACCTATCTTTATCACAGTACTAGCTAAATTGTGTTAAAATTAGCTCTTTGGATGCACATGCCCATTTGACTCTGCCCTGCAGAGGGAACTGCTCTGAAACTCCAACGGGAGGCTTCACAGAAAGCAACATTTCTATTACTGACCTTAGTGCTTAGTTATAGCTGATAGGCCAGTGGCAGACATCTGACTGATGATGGAAAAATTATTCTGTCTCCTTGGAATTTCAAAATGGCATTGAAAACTATCCAGTTATCTCAATTTTTTTTCCTAAGTAGGAGAAATATAAACTGGGGAACTTTCTGGAATTTTATCCCTGCCTTGGGGATGGAAATTTGGAGATTTAATCTGCAAATGCAGGACTGAAGGAAATGGATTCAAAAGCAAGAGGCAAAGTCTGGGCAATTCTTCCAATCTAGTCCCTTCCTGTGATCTAGTCATACTCTTGTGGCCCTATGAAGCACTCTCATATCCCTTAAGTATTTTTTTTTAATTTAAGCTAGCTCAAGTTGGTTTATGTTACCTGTAATACCGATAACAAATAATAATAAACAATCCTAAGTAACAGGACATCAAACTCTCCCATGAGACTGTAAAGTCCTTGAGGTTTGTTACCATGTACTGGTCTTCAACACCGAGTCTGGTTAAGGGTAGGTGCTCAATACTGTTTGCACAGAAACATCATTATTCACAACATATAGCTATAAAAACTTTCTTTGCAAATTATCCTTTATTAGTTAAAGATTACAAGTGCTTTTTCTCTATATAGTTTCCTCCATTTAGCTTCTTAAGAAGCAATTTTATTGTCACTTTTTAAAATCCAACTGTTTCACTTAAGCAACGTGAAAAATGCATTCTTGGAAATTGATTATTGAAAGTTAGCTGCTGATATAGTTTGTTCCTCCAGTCTAATGCATAGTCAAATGTGATTATTAAAGAGTACCCTAATCACTGAGGTTGATGCTCAGGACTGTCAAATCCTTCTAAGATACACCCATTGGATCACCCATCAGAGACAGAGCTGTGGCTTAGATGAGCAGAGGTTTGACCCATTGCAGAGTTTCCATCATTGGAAGATCAGAGAAGATCTACAAAAACATATTATCCCTTAGTTTTAATTTTCCCTTCATAATAATGCACATTTCTCATTTATGTAGTGCTTACTGAGTTCCAGATGCAGTGACTAAGTACTGAAGCTACAACAGTGAATAGACCAGGCCCTACCTTCAAGTAGCTGGCTGGTCAGTATTTATAAAGAACTCTTGTGAGAACACAAAACACACGACTCAAGTATTAGCCTGTCATTAATAGTAATGTTGGCCATAGGATGAAATGAGAGGGAAAAAGGGTTACAATGAAAAAAAGCATTATGACTGGTATCAAAGTTTCCTGTTCACAGGTCTCAAGATGAAAGTAGCCTCAGTAGGATCTGCATTTTTCCATCAATGGAAATAGACCATCAAGCATCAATAGACAACAAAGGGTTAATTTGGAACAGATTTGAGGGAATCAAAATGAAAAGTGTTCTGATTCCCTCGTGAAAGCCAAAAAATTCACATGTCTTCTGTTACCTGATGCTCTCCCTTCTCTATGCATTTGGTGCCGAAATTAAGGGTTATTTATTTTAATTCTTCATGGGTTATAGCATGTCAGAGACTGAAATTCAATTATGGTTAACCAAATACAGTTTATGAAAATGAGAAAAAATAACTATTTTCAAAGGCTTGACCAATTAATGAAATAAAAGAAAGAAGTCCTTCATAGACACAATTTTGGAAATGTAAGTAGAAAATCCATATCATAATCACCTAGAATGTGAGAACTGAAAGTGTCTGAAATTCCATCTTCGAATCTTTCTCAGTTGAACTATTCACCCAAAGTAACAATTTCCCCTATCTTCACTTTCCTTCCACAGGAGTGAGACTTAAATCATCCTAAACTGATCCACGGTATTGTGTGCATTGCCTCATCAATAATCTAAAACTCAGAATTCATAAGAAGGCAGAAACAAAATAAAATGTCACTGACACTAACTGAGGCACAGGGATGGAGGATGCCATGGAGTCTCAGCAGTGAATACATAAATTTTTAAAATTTCAAGCCATTTCACTGTTTTAAAATAGAGTATATATAAACTCAAATTAATGTAATAGATGCCTTACTAGGTGTGCTTTCATGAATAGGTGAGATCAATGGCAAATAAATAGCTACATTTGCACACAAACATTAAGTTCAGTTCATTGAAAATAACATATTCCTCAAATTAACATATTTTCAGAGAAACCATTTATATTCTCATCTCAGCTCAAACCTCCTTAAGAATCTATGAAAACGCTGAAGGCAGGTCAGCTCTGCTTATCAATGATTGAAAATTTATGAAATCCAAATTGGTGAAATCTTACTATAGGTCATAAATAAGATTCCAAATTATACACTCTTTATTGAAAATCACTAGTAAGAGTCAGAATATAACTTACAGAACTGTAACTGAGCATAGAAAAGTGGTTCAAGTTCATATCTTATATTTCTATGTGATCCAAGAGAGGAAAAATATGGTCATCTGGAAAACAATCAATTGCATTTAGCTAACTGGTCTATGAATTGCTGTTTTAACTCTTCTTCCTGTGTAAAATGCAGATAACAATAGAATTGATTTGACAGAGTGGCCATGAGGATAAAATGAGATAAAAACATTAAAAGTGCATTTGGAAATTGTGAGATGCTGATCAATAATATTGGTGAACATTCATTTTGCACTTAGATATTGCAGGTAGTATTCTAAACCTTTACATATGTACATTAATTAATCCAATCATCACAAAATCCTAGAGGTAGATACTAATATTATCATTACATAACACATGAGGAAATTCAGGCACAGAAACTTTATGCAACTTTCCCAAGGTCACACAGCTTGGATTTAAATCTAGGCTGCCTGACTCCATAGTGTAAACTTTTATTCACTACTGTCTCATAATTTGAAATCATTCTTGGAAGTACACATTGGGCCAACAGAGGCTTGCAGTTACAAACTAGTATTTAGCAGACTGAATCATAGGTTTAACTTGACAGCCCAGCCTAATTTTATGGTATCCTATCCAGTTCTGAAAATACACCATGAGGGAAATAAACCTAGAAGGGAAAAGATGCATGTCCTTTATTCCTGAGTCTTCCAACTCTGTCTGAGTAAATAGTTACATGATCAAGGTAGATGACTGATTAGACTGCAGGCCAAAGGAAACTGAACAGCCTTAAATATTCCTGAAAGTCATTAACACATCTAAGAGAGATGGCACATTAACACAGTGTGGTGGCTCACCAGGATGGGCAGTTCTCATGCAGGCGTGGGGGAGGATAATGTACCTTTAGATAAAGCTGACTGTGATAGATCTTCCCCTGATCCATTTCCCCCAGTCACCTACCAATTCTGAGACTGTCCTGTCATCATATGTGCGGATCTCCCCAAAGTGTTGGTTTTCATCAAAATCACTCATCAATATTGCTTTCAGTATCCGTCCACAAAGGATCAAAGCTCAATTAATAGGCACAATAAGAACAAAGGTAAAAGAACACCAATGCCCCCTCACTGACACATGCCACAATATAAATACAGGTTCACAGCAAAGAATAAGCAACATTTCTTTCACCTGAAGGCACTATTTATAATTAATGACGTGGATCTAGATAGTGTGATTATAAAGCCAAGCTGGAGCAGCTGAAGGAAAAGACCAAGGCACCATAAAGTTATGACAATATCTGAATTATAGTAACTTTATGGTTAGAGACCAACAACATATTGTAGATAACATAGGAAGTCCTGAGGCCAAACCCAACCCAACGTGATATAAATTTCTGCCTTCTTGTTAAATCTGCATTTCCCTCTCTCACCTTAAATCTTGCTTGCCATTCTCCCCATCACCCACCCACCTCACCTCCTCTTCATCACCAATACACACACATGAAGTTTTCCAGAGGAAAGCAAATCAGTAAACTGCCAAGGGACTAATCTTTGACAGGTAAATTAGCCAGGCCTGTGTGGTGTTTGTCAGAGGGGCAGGGTTCCATGCTGTGTGGTAGGTATCAGGGATGGGCTGAGATGAAAATAATTAGTGGTCAAATATCTGGAAACACTTGCCTTTAGTAGACTCAGCTTGAGCCTCCATGTCACAACAAACAGGGGAGAATTTAAAACCTGTAACATCAAACATTTTACTAATTAATCCTTGTCCAAGTCATCTGGGATTCCTCAATCTTTAACCCTTATATATAGTAACTGTTGTTTTACTTAACAGATTCAATGAAATATGACTCACATACCATAAAGTTAACTCTCTTCAAGTGCAGAGTTCAGTGGTTTTTAGTATTTTCACAGAGCTATACAATCGTCACCACTATTTATTTCCAGAATAACTTCATCACCCCAAGAGAAACCCCACTCTTAGGATCTTGCAGGAATAGAAGGATGGTGGAACCCCATGGGGAAATTTGTTCCTTTTATTTTAATGTTTCAACCCAGTGACCTGGCTATAACTTCCAATGGCAGGAGTGAGATGAGGCAGAATGGGAAGTCTTGGCAATATAGAAGATCATCTACCACCTCATTGCCCATAAATTTGGTTACTATTTTTCCTGTTTGACCTTCAAAGCCCCGAAAGTATAGGGACCAGTCCAAGGTCTCCTAACTTGCATCCTAACGCTCTTTCACTTACACAGATACGCATACATATATCAAATATGTTCCCTTCTCATTTCTATACTTCACTTCCAATACTCTTGACTCAATACATACATGCCTACATGAAAGTAAACTAAGAAAATCAAGGTGGCAAGGATACTTGGCAATATTACAAAGTGTTATGGCCTAACATATAAGAAATGATATTCCAACTTGTGGGCAAATGGTCATTCCAGTTATATCCTGTGCCCAGTGTCCCCTGTGGGCTGAAGGATGCAAGGGGGACAGAACAGAAAACTCTATACGTGCAGGGCTGCTGGCTATCTGTCTCCCACCTGAGAAAATGCTAATTAGCCACTGCTATCACAGCAAGCCCTGTGGTCATGGTGATGCGGACCTATCAAATTTAGACAAACAGAATGATGAAGAAGACAACAGATGAATGTGTTTAATAAGCATTAATGTGCTTTTTATGGAAGGGTTTTGTTCTTCAGTAGGGACAGAAGGGCAGAAATAAAATAAATTAACCTCTTCCCAACAAATCAAAAAGAGAAAACTTATCCATTTCTAAAAGTTGTAAGAAAATAATGTACTCATATAATTACAATTTAATGATGCTGTTATTACTCATTGTCTGGCAAATAGCTGATGGTAATTTACCTTCTTTTAAAAAAATAATTGCAGTCTAAACTAATTAATTTGAATCTGTCTGTACAGTTGACAAGTTAATCTGAATCAAAATAGAAAACATGTCCAGAATATGCCTGCTATACAGTTGTTTATCTCATTGTTCATGTATTGATATAAAGCCAACATACATAAAATGAGTACTTTCTAATAAATACTAATAAATGCCATTAATATTGCATTGGGAAATAAAGATGAAAATAAAAGGTGAGTAATAAATAACACATGCACAATATTGCTGACTACATGAGATTATTTCCCTTGGGGGATCATTAGAAATAAAAAATAATTTATCTAATATTGTAAATAAACATGTCTATTTACCAGGTACTTAGATAAGTGCCTTGTCCATATGACCCTGCTAACTAGCATTTCCATTCTTCATATTAAATAAAAAACAGGCAGACACAGGGAAGAAAAAGAAATTAAAGACTAAAACCAGCCCTGGCTGGCGTAGCTCAGTGGATTGAGCGCGGGCTGCGAACCAGGCATCGCAGGTTCGATTCCCAGTCAGGGCACATGCCTGGGTTGCTGGCCATGTCCCCCAGCAACCGCACATTGATGTTTCTCTCTCTCTCTCCCTCTCTCTCCCTCTCTCTCTCTCCCCCCTTCCCTCTCTAAAAATAAATAAATAAAATCTTTAAAAAAAAAAAAAAAAGACTAAAACCAGCATTGTCTCTGGGTTTTACTGAAACAATGTAGGGAGTTCCATTACCATTGTCCCCGTCAGACTTCCTTTCATGGTCAGTGTCGGTCAAGGACAATGCAGAGTTGGCCCGGCTGGACAAACAGGAACTATGCTCTGACTTCATCCCCCTTATCCACATTCTCAGCGCATGGTCAGGTGAGGCAGCACCTTCTGTCTCTGTGTCCACATCAGATCCCATCTCTAACTGGTAGCCATGCCGAGAAGCACTGTGCACGTCAGTCTGGTAGCCAGAGCAGAGATTGTGAGGAGTTTCACAGAATTCCATCTCTGTGAAGAAACAAAGTCCAAAGAAAATGTTTAGCATTATGCAGAAATGCCTGATAAAATTCCACTTTTTGTCCTCAGGGCCCCCTCCCCCATTGCTAGTAATATGTGTTTGCAAAATTACAATGCTGGCCATTTTATTTATGGTAGTTATCATCCGGAGCTTATTTTGCACTTCTGTAGCTTAAAATTATGCTCCTGTTGATTCTTACAAGGTTTTGGAAAAAGCATGCCCAAAATAGCTATATAGCTGCAATTTTAGGTTGCACAAAATGTAATGAAATAAGTTGAGTGCAGAGGAGTATAAAATGTAGAAAGCTGTCCTTTAAAAGATATTCCTTTTCCAGAAAGAACACATATGATCCGTAGAGCACACCTAGGCTTAAACTATTAAAATTATTGGCTTATCTAAGCATTTCATACACCTTAGAGTTAAGAATAAGTAATTCAATGTGAAAACTGAGGGAAAATATTATGCTTAAACATACTCTTCTAAAGTATTTTTCCTAAAATACATTCATCTAATCTCTAAAATTATAAGTACCTAACATCATTATTTCCCATTTTCTCCAAAGGAGTTGGAGGCCTACTTTATGCTAATTATTCTGTTTTATGCATTCTGTCAACAAAAACATAAAAAATATTCAATTGTAGACTGCACCTCAGTAGTGTTTCATGGTTTTAATTTTACCTGTTTCCACCCCAAGTCTTAGAATCATAAAATGTTTAGGATCTTAGAAATGCTGCCAGTAATCACTTCCTTTTATGGTGGAGGCAAATAAAGTCCAGAGGGTACATATCATTTGCCCACAGCCCAAATGAGATAACAACAGAGCCCTTTTTAACTAGACGCCCATCTGGGCATGGCTTCCGTTAGACACCAATGAAGCCCCATCAACTTACTGTATTAATATCAGGCATTCAGTCTTACAGTCAATTTTCCGTTCAGTTATGGAAAGGTGTCAAAAAGGGGACATGATGCTTCAACAGTCCCTAATAAGTTAATGAAAAGTGACCACATGCCAAGACATATCATCTGAAATGTCCGTGTAATACTCAGATAAGGTAATCCGGGGATGTTGTACACTATAAGGGATTTTCTCAGACTGACATCAGAGACAGGGTATGTCATTTAGCCAAGAAGAAGCTTAACTGAGTGCATCTAATCCTTGGCACATATCAATAAAATGCAAACTCTAAAATAAATTTAATTCTTTGAATACAGAAAGTGCTAAAATTTAGACAGGCTATATTCTAGAAAGGAGAGTGCAGAATACGAACATATTTTAAATAGCTATTTTTGTGACATAATTGCCAAACAAGGGTTTAACAAATCAAATTTTAATACTTATTTAGTCACCATTATGTGCCCAGCACTGTGCTCTGTGAAACAGAGATTGTAGGCAAATAAAGCTACTAAAACGTATTCAGAAAAGTCAGTTATAATCAATTCTTTCAGGGTTATCAGTCACTGCTGAGAATTCTCCTTATGATGTCTGTGATGAATGTCTTTAAGAGTAATTCTACTTTTCTACAAAAATTTGTCTGAATTCCAGAGCACTTGTCAAGCACAAAAGCTTATGAAATGTGCTTCTCCTTGACATTAGGGCTAAAAGTAAAAATCCATTTTGCACAATATAAATCTTAGTGAATCAAGAATATTGGTTAATATTCATGCCTCTGAATTTCACAATGTTGCATTATCCAATCCTACTGTGCAGTTGTTGGTACAGCAACTTGATAATGAACCTGTAAGCTGGAGGCCATAGGAAAGAAGTTTTACATGGGCCTGCATTCACAACTTTCTTCATTCCCATAGATCTGTGGTGCCCAAACTTCAGCATGCTTCAGAATCACCTAGAAGGCTTGTTAAACACAGATTGTTGTGCATTCCAACCATTTCAGTTTGGGATTCAAGAGGTCTGGGGGAGGGCCAAAGATTCCACATTTCTAAGAAGTTCCTGGGTAAGCCCTATGCTACTGGTCCAGGGACCACACTTTGCAAACTGCTTCCCTAGAGACTTCTCTGAGGGCAGTGGGAGCCAGGAAAAGGGGAGAGAAAGTGAGAGAACAACCTTTGTGGCATTACCAAGGCTTTTGCGGTAACCAGCTGTAATTCTATGTGGAGACACAAGAAAGAAAGCATTTAAGCTGAATTGCTGTGAAGGACCCCCATTTATTTTCCATGGATTCAGGGCTCTAATTAGGAAATTCACTTTCAAAAGCACATACTTGCATTTATTTTCACTCATACAATGGCATTTGAGATGTGACTTTGCAAAGATTTTAATATGAGCATGTGAGTCATCGTAAAGACATTCATTGGAAAAGAATGAGCAAATAAAACTAAATATGCAGCCAATCTATTATTCCATATCATAAAATACTAGATACACGGGCTTGTTCCCTTCTAAGGAAATGTAGTGTAACATAATCAAAAATTGTATAAGATATTTACTGAAACTATACTCTGATTTGAATATAAGACTAAACCACAAATTCTCTAAATAGCCAGATAAAAGTATACTTCCTTGCCAATATATACTTAGAAAACAAAGAATGAAAGAAAAGGAGAAAGATTCAGTTTTTACAGTAAGTGATGTTCATTGAACTGCCTCACTTCCCTATCTTGAAATCAATGTTGCCATTGTAAATTATTTCCTTAAATACACAAAAGTCTTGGTGGTGTTCAAAACTCCCATAAGATGCATTTTTCTAGAAAGCACTTACAATGCATCTTAAGAGGTTGTTTTTAGCCTTGTACATATAACCTTGTTACCTAAAATACTACATATTCCCTAGATAATATAAAAGTTTATTTGAACTTATTATAGATCTATTCTTACCAAAAAAGCTAGCCACAAGAGAAATGTAAGTACAATCTTAGGATATCTATGATTTAAATGGATAAACTAGTACTATGAAACTATACTTCAGAAATAAACAGATACAGATGTTGCCAAGTGAATGATGTATTTGGGACCTGACAGACACGTATATAATTTTTATTTCAAGGAAAACCTACCTATTTTCCAGCCTCGTAAGAGACAAAATCCGAGCAAATTAATAGAGTTGAAATCCAATTTTAAAAATGGACAGAAGATTTGAAGAGACATTTTATAAAAAAAGATAGAGAAATGACCAATAAGCAAATGAAAATGTGTTCAATTATCACTAGTTATCAGAAAAATACAAACTAAAACTACAGTCAGATACCACTACAGAAATACCAGAATGGTCAAAATAATTTTGACCCCATCAAGTGTTGACGGGGTAACAGAGCAACTGCATATTCTGCTGGTAAAAAAGTAGAAAAGTACAACTGCTTTGGAAAACAGTTTAGCAGATTGTTAAAAGGTGAAGCTGTACTTAATGGGAGAGCACACCTAGACATTTATCCCTGAGAAAAGAAAACTTTTATTACACAAAACCTGTACAAGGTTGTTCATGAGCTTTATTCGTGATAGCAAAAAAAAGTAGAAACAATCCAACTGTCTTTGAATAGCCAAAAGGATATACCTGCGGTATACCCACACAGTGGAATACTATTCAGTTCTGAATAATCTATTGATATATAATAAGATGGATGACCCTCAAAATAATTATGCTGAGTGAAAGACTGACAAAATGTCTATATATTGTATGCTTCCATTTAAATAAAATTCTAGAAAATGCAAACCAATCAACCGTGACAGGAAGTAGATCAGTGGTTGCCTGAAGAAGAGAGCAAGAAAGAAATGGTGAAGAAGGGGTATAGAGAAACTTTTGGGATGACCTAAATGACTATTACCTTGATTGTGGCAATAGTTTGTTTACATATATATATATATATATATATATATATATATATATGCGCCACACTTTGTCATACCATACATTTTAAGTATGTGTAGCTTACTACACTTCAATCATACCTCTATAATTTTTTAGTGGACTATACACTATCAGATAGTAAGACAATGAGGAGACTAAAGAATCAGACAATTTTCGTAGATGGAGCAAAGTTCCTCCCAGCTAGCAGGAGGCCCAGCTCTTTCCTTCCTAGTAGAAGGTAACTATAACATGAATGGAAAGGTAATCAAAATGCAAGGCTAACTGTTGCATGGTGATCCTCTAGGGAACATATTTTTCCTAAGAATCTAATAGTTGAAAGCCAATTTTAAGGAAAAACTAAGGATAAAACTGATCACTGAGGAGCTTTCAGCAGCTAAAGTAACATTCTATAGTTGGGGCTCATAGACTAAGTTGAGTAGATCTGGCACATAGGATCAATTTAATGCTAATAAATTAATATTTCTAAAAATGATATAAAGTGCTGAATACAATGAACTACTGTGTTTTCTAAATCTATGGATTGATCTGCAGGTGTTAAGCCTGGAGAAGTCATTTATCAAAACTTAAAAGGGAAAGTAAGAGTCATCTATACTAGTTTCTTTCTGCAAATGCTATTTTTGAGTTGCTGATAAGCTCAAGATTTTATTTTTTCTTAAAATTGAACCCATCCACACTTTCTCTAAAAAGAGAGCTTTAAGGCATCACACTGCAAATAAATAATTTGAGGACAGTTCAGGCTAGTGTGGCTCAGTATATTGAGTGCCAACCTGAAAATCAAAGGGTCAGTGGTTCGATTCCCAGTCAGGGCACATGCCTGGGTTGCAGGCCAGGTCCCCAAAGAGGGGTCGTGTGAGAGTCAACCACACATTGATGTTCCTCTTCCTCTCTCTCTCCCTCCCTCCCTTCCCCTCTCTCTCCAAAAATAAATAAAATCTGAAAAAATAAATAATCGGAGGTCAAAAACCATGATTAAATTTCACCATGACCTGAATGATTTCAGATATAACTTCTAAATATAGTCCATTTTCAATATAAGGAAGAAGGAGAGGAGATACAATTCTTAGTTTTAATTACTATGACTATAAGAATCCTCATGGAATATATACAAAAGCAGATGGTATTAATTAGCCATGTGGTTTTTGGATAAGTTACTTAACATCTTAGGGGCCTTTAGTTCCCTCATTTGTAATATGTTTAGGTCCAACTTGAAATAAATCTCTACATAACTATCATGTTCTAAAATTCTATAACTGTAACTTGTGCCTGTTATGGCAAAATGTGAAAATATTAAAATTTTCAAATGGGAATAAACTTTAGTGGTTTTATGAATCAAGGTGCTATTCATACTTCTATCGTGGAGGATAATCACACGTCTTAGCTAAGATCTGGTATCATGAATACAAGTCTTGATATATTAAAGTGCTGATATTACCTAAGTATATATTGTGAATTGTGAGGTTAGTGATAAAGTATATATATATAATGTAAAAAAGGAACTGAAGAAATAGTTGTTCATCAAACATAAAATTATGAGTTTATAAACATGGTTATTGCAAACAGTACTTTATAGTATAATGAATAAAAATTCACAACTAAAAAATATTACTGACTCACTAATAATTCATTAATGACTCCAGGGAAAATGCCACAGATTACTGCAGACTGAAGCAAGAAATACAAAAGAAAGAAATGAGCAACACCAGATAGGAGACAAATAATTTTCACTACTGGATACCATTTTGCATTTCTCAGTTTGGGGACTTTGAAAAGCAAGTGATATCAAATTGTCAAACAAATAAGTCCACATGAGCTTACTTAAACATAGCTCCATGGAACTATTTTGTTTTGTTTCTTGACAATTTCAAGTCAAGAAACAAAACAAAATAGACTTCTCTGATTTCTGTGAGAAAATTTCTCATTTGTTACCTCTGATTTCTGTGAGAAATCAGAGAAGTCTACTTTGTAATTCTTACAAAATTAGCCCCATTTCATTCCCTCTTCTTTCACTACATGTAAAGGCTTTATCAAACGCACAATATTGAACAGGGCATTAAGCAGGGAAGTAGCAGGACCACGTCGTGTCCTTTGGCAAGTTCCACAGAGCGCCTATTAAAAGGCCAAAAATGAAAACCAAGTAATAAAGGCACCACCCAGACCTGGCCTTTTTTTTTTTCTGCTGAGGACTCATCAGCCTTTTCTGGGGCACAGGGGTGAGAGATGGAGTGCTCCCAAAAGCAAAGCTGGAGCCTGTGATTATCAGAGGACTTAAAGAAAATAACTAAGCTTCCTGCAGCCTAATCTCACCCTCACAGTTCCAAATGCACCCATTATCTCAGTACTTGGGGCCTACCAATTACGCCTTATTTAATTTTTGAGATTTCACCATCTGTCAGTATAGTGAAATGCATGGCCAAAAAATCTGGGGAGAGTTAAAGCCTAAAGTAGAAACATTCATGCTTTGTGACCAATATTGTCTAACTGGAACCATCTCAGAACATAGCTAAAAGACCATGTTAATGTCAAAAAGGATACTCTCAGAAGCACGATGAGTTGCAAATCCATAAAAGTGGCTCAAGCCAGACAAGGAAACAGAATTACAGCATAAAGTCAAAGGGAGGGGAGATGTGGTAGGAACCTTGAAAAAGTCAAAGGAACTCCAGTCATATTTAGAGAAAGATGAAAACATCGTTTAGCAACCTAAGGAGCAAGGACATTTGACATGGGAATAAGCAACTTCTATTTCCCTGAACTACTATTCACCTTAGTACAGGGCCCCATTTCCTTTGTCCTCACATAAGATGGGAGGACTTGCTCTGAAGCTAATTCAGAGAGTGTCACCACTGCAACTGGAGAGGTGGCTCCTGCTTGCCAGCCTTCATAATGAGGGTCTGGAAAAAGAATCAGTGACTAGAAAAATGGTGGGAGGTCCAGGACTCCATCAGAAATTTAGATCAATGAGAACTTGAGCATGGTCCTTTTATTTCAACATTTCCAATGAGACAGAGACTTCCTGGTCTAAATGAGAAATTTTCAGGGCTACCGAGCACTGCAAATGCATGGTGCTCGATGGCCCTAAAAATTTCTCATTTGTTACCTTTGTTGGTCCAATTTTCTGGCTATTCATAACACTTTGGAGCCTGAATCCTTATTGAGCACGGCGGTCTTCCAGGTATACTTCTGTATTTTCATTATGTGCACCAAGCATATGACGCTGTTTGTTTAGTTTGTGTCTGTGTGTGTGTGCTCTAATTGTAAACTACCTTAATCTGTCACACAATTCCACGTAGAGAAGGGAGACTGGTGAGTTAAAGGGTTAAATGAGCACTGCAAACATTTGCAAATGCTTGATGTACATACTCATAAAGGCAAACAATGTGACTGTTGTAACATTCTACACTAATCTGTAAGCATTTCCTTTGTGATAAATGATTAGAGACGCCAGGATAGAACCATGCACCAGAGTCAGTGTCCACGAAGAGCTACTGAATGAACTATATTCTGTTCCACTACAGGATTGTTCTCACCATCTTTCAAAGGTGCCCTTTTTAGTTTTGCCTCTGCACCTTTGGACGTAATTTACCAGCCACCTGGAACCCTTCCCTGTGATTTCGCACTGATCTAATCCCTAATATGAGACTGTGTCAGTACCTTCACAAAGCATGCTCCAACTTTAGACCCTCCCCTCGCATTAATCTTACCCTTCCCTATAGAATTTTTCATGTTTCCTAAAGAATTTTATACTGATCATATTTTTTAAATATTTATACTTTCTGTATTACCTCCTGAATTATAGCTGCAAATCTGAGAGTTTTCTGAACTTCTGGTATCTCTCAAAATCAAATGAGATAATTTTGGCACAGTATCCTATGATGTGTGAAGGACTATGTATTTCTATCCCCTCAGGCTCTAGAATAATTCTAGGCAAAAAAATGATAATTAAGTATCAAAGTTTTAAAGTCAGTAATTAATATGAAATCATTCTCAAAAAAGGTTAACTTTTTCAATATGATTTTGACATATATAAGATGGTCTTGCTTAACAAAAACAATGCCTACCAATGCAAATTGAAAAATTGTTATTTTGGTAAATTAGCTATGAATTTCAAATAATAGATATTTAACAAACTTGGCAGAAAAAATATATAGCAGCCCACTGGGGTGGATTTAGGGGAAAAAACACTTATACTAATATTAGACTAATGGAAAACAAGTTCTCTGTATCATCTTCTGACTGAAATAGTCTCACAAAGGAAGCTTCCCTCACTATATACTTGGCTTAATGAATTGGAAAATGACTCTCCGTAAAAATTCTTTAAAATATACCCTAAGGTATAGAACTGGGGGGCTTTTCAGTAAAACCAGTCACAAAGCCTTGTTACATAAAAGACACTTTCAGCTGGCTTGAATCAGAACTTCTTTCACCCTTCTTTCTCATCAGTCAGTTTCATTTCAGAAAGCACATAGAAATTATGATCTTGGTAAGTTTGTAGAGTGTGCTGGAGTGAGTTGGTGGCCCCTCTGAGAGACTGTTTTCGTGCACTCAGACATTTCTTTGTCAGGGATAAAAAGAAGAAGCCCTCTCAGGCTACTGTACTTTAAAATGAACACACACACATACTATACAGTTTCACATGCTTAGTGAACATTATGAAAATACAGGTTATGGAAAGAACCCTTAGAATCCAGCACTTTTGAATTGGAATTCTATTTACAGGAAAACATTAAATTCTGGAGAAGACTTCTACTTCCAGTCAAGATGGGATGTCAAGGACCAAATTTACTTTCCTACCTGAAACAACAACAAAAACACAAAATATATATGACAACGGTTTTCAGCTGTTAGGCAGTGAGGTGCAGTGATCCCTGAGATGTGGGATACAAACAAGATGAGCCTTATGATTGCCCCAGCTTAGTGTGTGCAAAGAGTGTCCAGGCCTTACTACAGAAAAGAAGAACATAGGTGCAACTTAGTCAAGCCTACTCTGAGTTGAGAAGAACCTGGTAGTATGGGAAGGCCAGGGTGGCTAGAGTTTGTAGTACAGAGTACCAAAGAGGAGAGAGCTGTACAGAGACAGAACTCCAGAGATCTGCAGAGGATCCCCCAGGATGTTCACCAAATTCCTGAACAGCATATGCAAGTAAGGAAACTTCCTGTGATTGGAGAAAGAACCACCTGAAAGGATTAACAGAAACAAGTGAATCCTTCACTTATCTTAGTCCCTGTTCTCAAAAGCTACAGTAAAAGAGTGAAAAATCTAATTCATGACCATTGAGTAGAGTTCGCCAAAAGGGGTGTGTGTGTGTGTGTGTGTGTGTAATTGAACTTTGTTCTGGCGTGTGGTCAACACTTGGCAATAGTTTTATCCTTTTGTCTTGCTATTAAGCTTTGTTAGGTGGGTTGAGAGCAGCATTTGCTCTATGGCTAATTACAACTTCACGTCTCGCAAAGTGAAACAGACACCTACCATACGATTTAACTATTGCACCCCGATATTTAGCCAAGGAAAATGAAATCACAGATCCCTACAAAGACTTGTACATGAATGTTCATAGCAGCTTTATTTGTAATAACCAAAAGTTGGAAACAACTCAAATATCCACCAACAGATGAATAAATGCAAACTCAACTATGTATCCATACAATGTAATACTATTGAGACACAAAAAGGAATGGAGCATTGGTACATAAAATAACATGGATAAATATGGAAAAAAAGCAGAGTTTGAAGAAAATGTTCAAAAAGCCTACATACAGTATGCTTTTCCATTTGTGTAAAATGCTAAAAATGCAAACTAATCTATACTGGTTGCCTGGAGCAGGGTGGGTGAGAAGTGGCAGAGAAAAAAAACACTGTGAAGAGGCAAAATGAAAATATTGGGGGTAACATATATATTCACTATGATGATTGCAGTGATGCTTTCGTGAGTATATACATTTGTCAAAATTTACCACATTGTACACTATAAATACATGCAGTTTATTGTATATTGATTATACCTTAATAAACAAGTTTTTAGAAAAAAGAAGATAGACTATTCTGCTTGCTTACTTTACATAAACGTCCCAGTTGAACAATGGGAACAATGAAACATTGTACCATGATTGATAAGTCTGAAAAATGCAAACACAATAAAAAAACTAAGTTTCATCCTCATGTGGCGGGAAGGGTTCGTGGGCCAATGTGAACTGAATGATAAAGTACTGTGACGAGTCAGCTGGACCACAAAACAGCCAAACACATTTGCTGTTCCCAACTTAGCAAGCTAGTCGTCTTTATTTTATTCTATACCTACATTTTTTTTCTTATAATCCTGCTTTTTCATTGTAGCAGAATGGATGTTACTTGTTTCAAACAAGTCTGCATGAGATGATATGGTGGACACAGTACAAATACAGCCCTATTATTTATATATTCTTAATTTTTGACTTAATCTTTATTGTATTTTTTTCATGACCATTTAGTGCCCTTATACACCCCTTGGCCCACCAATCACCACGCTGTCGTCTATGACCATGAGTCCTTTTTCCTTTTTGCTCACTCCTTCCACCTCCTAACTTTCCATCCCACGGTCATCTGTTCTCCATCTATGAGTCTGTCTCTGTTTTATTTGTTCATTTTGTTCTTTAGGTTCCATATACAAGTGAGATCATATGGCATTTGTCTTTTTTTGACTGGCTTATTTCACTTCACATAATGTTCTCCAGGTCCATCCATGCTGTCTCAAAGGATAAAATTTTTTTCTTTTTTATGGCTGAGTAGAATTCCATTGTGTAAATGTCCCATAGTTGTTTTATCCACTCATCCACTGATGGACACTTGCACTGCTTCCATATCTTGGCGATTGTCAATAACACTGCAATGAGCACAGGGATGCTTATGTTCTTTCGAATTAGTGCTTTGTGTCCTCTCTGATACATTCCCAGAAGTGGGATCACTGGTAAAAAGGTAGATCCATTTATAATTTTTTGAGGTATGTCCACACTGCTTCCCACAGTGGCTGCACCAGTCTGTATTCCTACCAACAGTGGAAAAGCATTCCCCTCTCTCCACATCCTCACCAGCACTTGTTGTTTGTTGATTTATTGATGATAGCCATTCTGACAGGTATGAGATGTTATCTCATTGTGATTTTAATTTACATTTCTATGATCATTTGTGATGTTGAGAATCTTTTCATATGGCTATGTATCATTTGTATGTCCTCATAGGAGAAGTGTCTATTCAGGTCCTTAGCTCATTTTTTAACTGGGTTGTTTGTTACCCTAGTGTTGAGTTTTGAAAGTACTTTATAAATTTTGGATACTAACCACTTATCAGATGTATTGGTGAGTATGTTCTCCCATTCTGTGGGCTTTTTATTTTCTTGACAATTCCCTTTGTTATGCAAAAAAAATTTAGTTTGATGAAGCCCCATTAATTTTTTCTTTTGTTTCCTTGCCTGAGGAGATATATTCAATAAAAAATTTCAATAAGCAGTGTCCAAATTTTGCTGCCTATATTTTCTTCTAGGATTTTTATAGTTTCAGATCTACTATTTAAGTCTTTGATCCATTGTGAACTTATTCTTGTGTGCAGTGTAAGCAGGTAGTCTAGTTTCACTTTTCTGCACCTATCTGTCCAATTTTCCCAACACTATTTATTGAACAAACTATCTTTACCCCATTGTATGTGCTTGCTTCCTCTGTTGAATATTAATGGACTATAAAGGTATGGGTTTATTTCTGGCTCTCTGTTCTGTTACATTGATCTATATGTCTGTTTCTATGCCAGTACCAGGTTATTTTGATTACTATGGACTTGTGGTATGGTTTGATATTACGTAGTTTGATTCCTCCATCTTTGTACTTCTTTCTCAGGATCACTATTGCTATGCGGGGCCTTTAATGGTTCTATACAAATTTTTGAAATATTTGTTCTACTTCTGTGAAATATGTCATTGGAACCTGAACAGTAATTGCACTGAATCTATAGATTGCTTTGAGGAGTATAGACATTTCAATGATGTGAATTCTTCCTATCGATGAACATGGTATATACTCTTCCACTTATTTGTATCTTCGTCAATTTCTTTCTTCAGTGTCTTACAATTTTCCACGTACAGGTCTTTTCCCTCCTTGGTTAGGTTTATTGCTAGATATTTTATTCCTCTTGAAGCAATTGTGAATAGAATTGTTTTCTTATTGGCATATAAAAATGCAACTGACTACTGGATATTAATTTTGTATCCTGCTACTTTGCTGAATTCATTTATGAGTTCTAGTAGTTCCTTGGTGGAATCTTTGGGGTTCTCAATGTAAGTATCATGTCATCTGCAAATGACAGTTTTACATCTTCCTTTCCAATTTGGGTGATTTTACTTCTTCTTCTCGTCTGATTGCTGTGGCTAGGACTTCCAGTACTACGTTAAATAAGAGAGATGAAAGCAGACATCCCTGTCTTGTTCCCAATCTTAAAGGGAACACTTGCAGGTTTTGCTTGTTGGGTATGATGCTGGCAGTGGGTTTGTCATATATGGCCTTTATTATGTTTAGGTGTGTTCCCTCTATTCCCACTTTGCTGAGAATTTTTATAAACAGATGCTATATTTTATCCAAAGGTTTTTCTGCATCTATTGATATGATCATGTGGTTTTTATCCTCCATTTTCTTTATGTGGTGAATCACATTTATTCATTTGTGAATGTTGTACCAACCTTGCATTCCTGAAATAAATCCCTCTTCATCATGGTGTATGATCTCTTTGATGCATTGCTGTACTCAGTTTGCTAACATTTTGTTGAGGATTTTACCATCTATATTCCTCTGGGATATTAGGCTAGAATTTTCTTTTTTTGTAGTGTCTTTATCGGGTCTGGGAATTAGGATAATGCTGGCCTCATAGAATGAGTTTGGAAGTCTTCCTTCCTCTTGAATTTTAAGAAATAATTTGAAAAGGAGAGGTGTTATTTTTTCCTTGGAATGTTTGATAAAATTCAGCTGTGAAGCTCTATTATTTAAACAATCCTTGAAATACACCTCTCAACAATGAGAGGTTAGTAATGTCTCCTTTGTTTAACATTCATTTCTACAAGGGCTCTGTAGTAGCATAATGTATATACAGTAAATGGCAGAATGGATTATTATACAGAAACAAAAGCATGGTTGTGAAACTCTGTAGTAATTAGGACCAGTCATGACCTTGCTCTGAAGGACAGTCGATCTGAACTGATAGAATTATTTTTGAGAGTGTTTAGTTATATTCCTACTGGTTAAAACCCATATTTAGGAAAAAAGGCCATTCTCTATTTACTGTGGAAACTGGTAAACTACTCTATTTCAGTTACCAGGAATTCACTTATAACTGAAAAAGTACAAAATTTTAGATGGAAGCTCTATAACTAGTAGTTATGATTTCAGAGCACACATTCTCTAGTCCTAGTACAAGTGGGTAACAGTCAAGCTACCAAGGAATGTGCAGTTTTACATATTTTTAAAGTGCATGAAAATGTGAATTTAGCCTCTTCTATGTACCAGGCCCCAAAACATTCATTATTTCATTTAATCCTCACAGTATGCCCTATAATAACAAAGGTTATTATTATTATCCCTATTTTTCAAACAAAACAACTGAGGCTCACAGAGAGATTAAGTAAATTGTCCAAGGCCACACAGATACCAAGTGGCAAAGCTAACTTAGAATGATTTTAACACAGTACTAATTGCCTTATACAGCATATGAAGTTATAAGTAGCACATTCAAATTCACAGTCTAGTTCTCATTTATGCAGCAGGTAGGGGGCTGATAGAAGAACTTCCTGCTTCCCGCCTCCTAGGTTTCATTCAGCTCGCTGTGGTTTCTGTCTGGCTTATATGGCAGCTGGGAGACAGTGAGCACTCAGTATGAAAACGAGACCCTAAAACGATGCATATATTAGCTCATTGTTCTCATATGAGTTTAATGTATTTTAGTATCTCCATTTGAAGTGTTATTTCACTTTGTACTAATTCCTATGGATTCACTTCACCAGTGCCATGTGACATTGGCTCGTTGAAAATAACAGTGATGTTTCAGAGCTCATTTGTTGACTGCAGACCACACACATCTATGTCTACAGGCGGACAAATAAAACTGGCCTCCCCTGTGTTTAGATCCCAAGCTCACAGCAGCTGCCTCGAGGAAAGTTTTGAAATTATTTAACAACATTAACAAAGATGAAAGGAATATTATTCACTGGGAAATGTGCATTAGGTTATTACTTCAGCACAGTGTCACCCAGCCAGAGGAGACAATCAGATCAAAACTAGGGATATTTACTCTTTACAAGGTAGCATTATCATCTCAAGCTGAATAGATGGAGCCTAAATCTGTGATCTACTTTAACTAGTTTGCATGTATTGATATCACAGCATTGAGGGAAAGGCTTTGTGAGTCGAAAATATTCTATGTTTTCTGATTAAATGTTGAGGAAGGTTTTTCTTTATTTTAAATTTATCAAGGAAGTATGAAATTAGATAAAGGCATGCTTCTCTTTAGCTACCATTGAGTACCAACACTGCAGGCAATTTCTACAGAATGTGTTTTCCAAAACCAAGCTAAAAAGCAAATACCAAGAGCAACAATGACATTAGTGCTTTTGAATTGGAAACTTATATGGCCCAATTCCTTATTAACACTGCCCTAAACATTTAATCCAAACAAGCAAATGAACATTTCAGACACTTAAAAAGCGATGGACAATCAAGATACATTAATGCAATTGTGTTCGCTTTACGGATCCTGGAAAGATGTGTAGGTCAAACAATCTATGAGGACTGCCCAAGGACATTAATGATACACAAGAGAGATGTAATCAGAGTCTACACAATGCCTGAACAGTTGACTCCATCCAGTCCCCAAATCATCACCTTGGGGGAAAAACATCCCAAACAAACCTAAACAGCGATTTGACCTTATATTCACAAAATATCTGCCTGGCTGAATTTTTACTTTCAGCATAGCTACTTGTCTCTGTTACTAGTCCCATTGTTCATCCTAGGCAGGATTCTAAGGCAGGTATGCACACCAGACTGATGTGAGAACCAGAATACACACCAAGGCCAGTTTTTTCAGCACTGGGACCTGGGGAGGGTCAGCTGGAGTCTCATAGAGCTCCCAGAGGTCCACCCTAGTTATTAAACTAAGCAGTGATATAGCCTCAAGCTATAACCAGCAGCCAGACTTAAGGACCTCAGAGTATGGCAGAGTAATTCCTGCAGGCAGTGCTATTGCTTCCCCTCAGGCTGATGCCACTTGGAGGTCAGTGCTCTGCCTGTAAAAGATGGCTTCTGCAGCATGGGGGATGACTCAGTACAGGGATCCTGGTGGCTGTTCTCTCAGTTCTCTCCCAAGAGCCACCAACCCCAGACTCCCCTTAAGCATCTCTAGTCCACTCTGCCCTCCCTCTACTGGAGCCCAGGTAAGTGGCTGCAAAGGAAATTTTTTTGCATTGGCCCTTTAAGAAGCTGTCTGCATCTCCAGCCCTCTCTCCCTTGAAGATAGAAAACCTGCTGCTTTTCACAGCTGTATACTATCTTGGTTCCTAACCAGCTCTAGTGCTGTAGGCTGGGTAACGCAGCTTGGGGGTTTAGACCCCACACTTCTCGTGGGGCACCCCTGCACTGGCCACTGAAATATCCCCCCAGAACTTCAGCTTCTGTCTATGGGAGCCCAGCCAGCCCTCTCACACCTCCTCCACAATTCCTACCAGTGTTGTGGTGAAATGGTTTCTTCTGTCTTCCTGGTTATAAGGCCTCTCTCCTCCAGCTACTGTTAAGTTGGTCATCGAAGATGATTTCTCTACAATTTAGTTATAATTCCACTTTGGTCCTGGGAGGAGGTGAGTGTAGCTTCCACTTACTCCTCTGCCATCTTGTATCTTCTTCTCAATAATTGAGTTTTCATAATTTATCTGAAATCTACAAAGCAGCCCAGAAAATTCTAGAGCTCTGAGTTTTAATCTAGAACAGAGGTGTCAAACTCATTTTCACCGGGGGCCACATCAGCCTCGTAGTTGCCTTCAAAGGGCCAAATGTAATTTCAACTCCTTAACAGTTAAGGACTAGTTACATGTATACAGTCCTAAAATCATGTTGGCCCTTTGAAGGCAACTGTGAGGCTGATGTGGACCCCGGTGAAAATATGTTTGGCACCCCTGATCTAGAATGTCAAGAAATTGATCTATTTTAGCAAATATTTACTAACCATATAGTGGCACAGGCACTGTTTCAGGTACTACAGAAAAAAAGCAATGAATGAAACAAAAATTCCTGGCATCACTGAGCTCATATTCTTGTTGGAATAAATTTGTAATAACAGTGCTCAGAACAAACTCTGTCAGAATCACATGGATTTTTATCTGTAAATTAATGTCTGTGTATTTCATCTGGGTAGTAATCCGGGGTCCTTCCAGAGGCCTCATTAAACCTTGATATATGAAAGCAATGACACATAGGAATTCAGCTTCTTGTAACAATGAAATCTACTGTGTGAAAATGATACCTTCTGTGCATCCTGCATTAGGTAGTGGAGGACCCTGGGAAGCTATGTTAAGATATGCTGCATTTGGCCCTGCTAGATATATTCACAGTGGTGCCCAGAAGATTTTTGCCTAAAACGTTGGGAACTTAAAATAAACTATTGAGGGAAGGAGAAAGTGGGGGAGGGCAGGCTTCAGTAATTGGGACTTGGATTGGGTAGGATGAGGAAAACTGAATTACTCCACAACTTATCTATAAAATTATAAGCATATTACTGTTCTACTTTGTGATACATAATCAATAAATGAAAGTCCATTCTGGATAAGGTAATTTTTATAAATGCCAAATAATATTTGCTCTAAGAGTTTCAACTCTGGGCAGGGTTATTTAAAACAGTCCATTTGTGAACAGTTTAATTTTAGCATTAGGTTAAAATTATAGAACGATAACTTTCATTCATTTAGGAAATCAGTTTGATTTCTTAATCTACATAAAATTCAAATGGGCTTTAGGAGAGGTGTGAAGAGAAAACTAGCTAAAAAGACCATTTCAAATTTAAATTATTCATATCTGAAATTGAAATATATATTATCTACTGGTATATTAAAAATACCACTAGATTCCAAAGCCACATTTCAATAAATAAACCCTTTAAAATAAGAATTAGTAAAGTAAGTATAAAATTAGACTCATTGGCATGTAAAAGTAGAAAAACATTTATCATAACTTTTTCTTACTACTATAATTCATTTAAAAGAGATACTGAATTTTTATAAATAGAAAATAGTCTACTATACACTTAGTAGATGTAAGGTACTATTTATACATTTATATACCTTCCCAATGTGATTCCATAAATGTTTCATTAACATAAATAAAGAAAAAAATTCATACCCCCTCCCAAAGCTCTTCATGAAAAAAGAAATATCTTACTTTTCTCAGTGAGATGACAGAAAACTACTTAGTGCTCAGAGATAAATTAGCATGAGGTGACTAGGGTGCCATTAAAACAACTGGAAGAAGTAATTTACTAAAAGCACCCCCTACTGGTTTGAAGAGTTAATGTGTTTCTCTCCTCTAAAATGAGTGATTTCTTTTTACTTGTCAGCAACAAAATGACAAATATATGGCACGCACCATGAGCAATGGGTATTCTTAATAAAAATGATTAACAGATATGTATGTATATATATCCACATGTGCACACATTATGACTTTCAGTCATATCTTAATTTATGTTTTGTGAAGCACAAGAGACTGGCTCCACTAGAATGTTCTCTAAAAGCAGAGGCCAAGCTCCAGCCAGGGACAAAGTGCAGAAACTGATGGGATCTGAAGTAGAGAATGATGGGAAATCCTACTATACACAAAAGCATGGAGAAGCGAGCATATGCTCATGGTAGTGGCAGACAGATTAAGTTAGAATTTAATGAATGGGTAAGGTCTGAATGAACAAAGGGGAAGTGGTTAGACCCCAATACCATGCTCCTGATTTGTACATAGAATTTTTAGTCTGTCATCTAACTTAGATGTTTGAAAGGCACCTCAAATTTAAAAAATGTCCTGAGCTAATATGACGATTTCAATTGCCTCCAAAACTCATCCTCCTCTTGGCACTCCATTTCAGTGAATGAAATCACCCTCCCCTCATTTGCACAAGGCAGAAACCCAGGAGTCATCCCCCCATAGTCAATATAACATCAGAGCCTGCCATTTTTGTCTCCTAATTATACCTTGAATGTATCTCATTTTTCCTTTTCTACTTTCAACAACCTCAGGCCTGTATAACTTCAGTAACCTAACTAGTCTCCTTGCTTCAATTCCTGTTACCCTCTAACCCATTCTCTGCCTAGCCATAAAAGGTATTATAAAACTAGTCCCATAATTACCCCCTTTTAATATTTTCCTGAAACATAAAATTTTAATATTTATTCTAAATGTTAGAATAAATGCCAAAACCCTTAATATAACTAAGCCCTCCCTATATGATCTGGGTCCCTGTCTACTTCTCAGGCCTTTTAGTCTCTTGCTCCAGCAACACTGAACTTCTTCCAGTTTTTCAAATGTGCCACCGTCTTTATCGCCTCATCACATTTGTACATATTGTCCCCTTCCTGCGCCCTGCCATCTCTTTACTCTTCACTTGGTTAATTGTTCTCATCTATCAGATGTCATCTCACATCATTGGCCCTCTGGAATACATTGGGTCCTTTCTCCATAGCACTTATTGCAATTTTAATTTTAGGATTTATATAATAACAGTTGGCCTCTGTATCAGTGGATTCTGCACGTGCAGATTCAACCAACTGCAGATCACAAATATTTGAAAATTTTTGATGTTATTTATATGCATTTATAGCTTTTATTTGAATGTCTTTTCAGTATTTCTTAGTAATATGTATTATGCATATGGAATGTGCTATCCCACCGCATTTTATGTGAACCAAGTATTATTTCTCAGACTGTTGCTTCTCCCTTACAATCATTTATGGGTATTCAATTTTTACATTGTCAAATCTGTATTTTTTTTCTTTTGGGGGTTCTGCATTTGATGTTTTCCTTAGGAAGGTCATCTATATAAGAGGATTATTTTTTTAAATATCTCACCTGAATTCTCCTTCAATCCCACAACCCCACTATTAATAACTGATAGTAGCTATCAACACAGGCTTTGTCTGATTCCATCAACAGAAATCGAGTCCTTTCCACTCACCAAGAGCTATTGATGTTTTGTTATCTTTCTTTCTGTCTCATTTATTCTATACAAGGTGCTCCCCCCCAATTCCTCATTATAACAATTTAAACAATACAAATGTTCATAAAGACAAAATGAATTAATAACTCCATCCTCTGCCTCCTCCAATCACATCACAAGGCAACTGATATTCATTGCAGAGTATCTTTCCTCAACTTTCTAAGGTAAAGAAATACATGCCTATAGCACTGGCTGGTGTGGCTCAGTGCACTGAGTGCTGATCTGCAATCCAAAGTTTGCTGGTTCAATTCCCAGGCAGGGCACATGTCTGGGTTGTGGGCCAGGTTCCTTGGTAGGGGGCACACAAGAGGCAACCACACATTGCTGTATCTCTCCCTCTATTTCTCCCTCCCATCCCCTTTCTAAAGATAAATAAATAAAATATTTAAAAACAAGAAATATAGGACCATAAAATATACACAAATATACATACACATAAAGATTTCCCTCTTCTTTTTATAAAAATGGGATATTTTGTGCTTATACTCGCTTGTTTAATTTATTTCATGATATAACATGGATGGTCCTCTAGGATGAGGTATGTCTCTTACTTATTCTTTTACTATCTGTATATATTCAATATCATGAATGTGCCATTAATTTTTAAAACAAATATCTGATTTTTAGACATCCAGGAAGGGCTTTTGTTATTGCTAACCGTAGAAACAATATTGCATTCAAAATCCTTCTCACTTACCTCCCTGACCTCATGAGGTCTTCTGAGTGCTGTTACTTCCCTTCTCATTCTCAGCCCCAACTCTTATGTTTTACTGAGATGGCTTAGTATTTTTTATTATACAATAATTATTTAATAATTATTGTAGTATAAATAATGTCCAGTATGGTAGCCACTGGCCACATATGACTATTGAGCACTTGAAATGTGGTTGGTCTGAATTAAGACACACTATAAGTAAAACAAATATATGTGGCATTGCTAAGACAACATAAAAAAGCAAAATATCTCATTCATAATTTGTATGTTTATTACAAATTGAAATAATAGATAATATTGAGTTAAACCAAATACATTAAATTAATTTCATCTATTTATATTTTACTTTTTAAAATGTGGCTACTGAAAAATTTAAAGTTAGATATATAATCTTACATTATTTTTCTATTGAAAAAAAATCTGTTCTGGACTGTTACTATATTTCCCTTACAAAATATGTTTTCAGTTTATAAAGAATCCTAGTCTGAAACTTTACCTTAAGCAGTATGTCTTTCCATCTGGATTTTTTAAAGATTTTATTTATTTTTTAGAGAGGGGAAGGAAGAGAGAAGAGAGGGAGAGAAACATCAATGTGTGGTTGCCTCTTGTGTGCCCCCTACTGGGGACCTGGCCTGCAACTCAGGCATGTGCCCCAACGGGGAATCAAACCAGCAAACCCTTTGATTCGCAAGCTGGAATTCAGTTCCCTAAGCCACACCAGCCAGGGTTCCATTTAGATTTAAAATTTTTTTCCAGAGAGCCAAGTTCACTCTTCGTCATTGTTTCCTCGCATATATCTTCTCTCATCTTGAGGTCTCTGTTCTGATACAATTGTTTGGTTTGAGGATTTTTCTCAAATACTGTTTTCAATAGTGTATGAGAGTGATAATACTTTTTCAATCTTTACATGTTCGCAGACAACTTTCTCTGACTCAAATCAATAATACTGATTGGGTAATAAGATGCTTTGATTGTAGTCCTTTTCCCTTGTAAATTTCTAGATGTTATTCCAGTGTCTTCTAGTTTCTGTGTTATAGATGCGAAGACCAACACCGGTCTTATTGTTTTCTTTGTAGCTAACTGGGTCTTGCCAGGAAGACTGCAAGATTTTCTCTTCATCTTTAGAGTTCAGAAACATTATCAGCGTATGTTTAATCATAGAACAGGCGATCTCTCTTCTATACAGCTTTTCTAGAACCAGCTTTTGGCTTTGGTAGCCCACATTTACAGTCTATAATTAATTTTAGCTTATACCTTTATTAGTTTTGTATTACTACTTTTATGTGATACATATTTTTTCTTTTTCTGTTCCTCCATTAGATGATTTTTTCAATATTTCTTTAAATTAATTTAATGCTATGTGTCTTCAAAAATTATGAATTTTTTTCAACATCTCTAGGCTTTCTAATTTTTATTTAATTTTTTCTGATTTTTTACAAAATTGATTTTAGATACAGAGAGGAAAAAAGATAGAGACACATCAACTTTTTGTTCCAATTATTTACATATTCATTAGTTGATTCTTGTCCGTGCCCTGACTGGGGATGAACCCACAAGCTTGGCGTATCAGGACAACGCTCTAACCAACCGAGCTACCTGGCCAGGGCTCCCTAAGCGTTTTATGAAGTAATCTCATTTTTGTTTATTTTTAAACAATTTTAAATTTCCATTTATATTTTCTCTCGATCCAAAAAAAATTTACAAAATTTACTTTATGGTTCCAAGATATTTTTCTGTTTCCTTTTTGTCATGATTTTATTGTTGATTTCCAGCATTATCAAATTCTCATCAGAGAATATAACTTGTTTGTTCTCTACTTGGGAATTTATGAAGGTTTTTCTTGTAGCAAAGCACATGATCAGTTTTTGTAAATGCTTTTGCATTAGAATATATAATTCTATGTATTTGTCAAAATACAAGGTCAAGTTTCTTAATTTTATTAATCAAACCCATTGTATTGTTACTTTTTTGCCCACTTATTTTTCAAATTCTGAGAGCTGTATTCCACAACTGTCATAGTTTTATCAGATGAATCATTTATCATTCCAAATAGCTACATATAATAAATATGTTTAATGATTGAATACACGTTCTATTTTAATGCTTTTGGCCTTAAATGCCACTTTATCTAATACTGGCATTCTCACTCTATTCTCTACTGAAAATATACTTACACATTCTGTCCATTCCTCTATTTTTAAACATTTTCATTGTTATGTTTAGTGTTTGTCTCTAACATGTGTATTTATTTAGCTAAAGTTTGCAAATCTGTGTGTTTCTGTCTGGTAATAAAAGGTGTCAACTCATTTATATTATTATGACAAATACAGTGTCTTAATCATAGCATAATAACTTCTGTTTGTTATATTGGTAGGAAGCAGAATAATAGCTCCCACTGATGTCAGTGTCCTAATCGCCAGAACATGAGAATATGTTACGGTCCATGGCAAAGAGGAATTAAGACTGCACATGGAATTTAGGTTGTTAATTAACTGTCTTCACGGTAGGAAGACTACTCAAGCTTATCTAAGTGCAACAAATGTATTCACAAGGGTCCTTAAAAGTGAGAGTGAAGCAGAGAGAAGTCAGAGGAGATAGATGCTGGAACAAAGGTCAAAGATATGTAACATTATTGGCTTTGAAGATGGAGGGAGAGAAGCCAATAGCCAAGGAATGTGAACAGCCTCTAGATGCTGAAAAGGTCAGGCAAACAGATGTTCCCCCTACAGGCTTCAGAAAGTAACACAGCCTTGACAATACCTTGATTTTTAGCCCAGTGAGACTCATTTCAAACTTTTGACTTTTCAGAACTGCAAGACAACAAATTTGTGTTTTAAGCCACTAAGTTTGTCATAATCTATTACAGAAGCAATGGAAAACTAATACAATATTATAACATGCAGATAGCAGTAAGCTTCTAAGTTACTGGGGTGGGTGGGGCGGATGTATAATTACAAAAATTCAAATCAAAAATCAAATAATGACATTAATATTCTTCTGTGTTACTTATGCACCTGTCCATTTTCTTTTTTTTTAATTGGCCCTTTCTCCCTTATCTGCTCCTTCACAGTAATTTGCAGCTTCACTGGTATCTTTATTTTATAGTATATTTCAATCTAATTTAACAAAAGCTTTCACTTATACTGCCCCATTCTTCAAGAACTCATTCTAACTGAAGGCTTACTATCCTTTTCATTTACAACCAACAGATAACATGATGGTGAACCCCAGGGAGGGCATGACAGGAAGTAGGTAAATTTTAACCTTATTTCACTTTTACCTCCACATTTTTACTGTCCCTTCCCTTTATTTCCAACCAAGTATGTACTGTTCAAGACTGTCTACCAAAGAGCACTGTGCCAGGCATGACCTTCCTGGTCATGGGAGGCAACCTGGCATGAACGTATATTTAGACCCAACCATTCTATCTCCCTCCTTAACAGTTAACTCTTTTCTGGCTCATTCACCCAGGGACCTACTATATGCTTCGTGACACTGTGGCATACGGACCAAAGGATAATTTGTTCCTTTTAATGACGCCAATATTACTTACATGTGGAACAATGGCCTAACCTTTTCTAAGGCATTTTGCTTTCCAGAAAGGGATGGTAACTAGCCAAAGAAATGACTCTCTGAGGCTTGGAATCCCAGGGATTGTGGCAAGCTATAAAGGGAGGCAGTTATGGCTGGGACAAGGGAAGTTGACTCCATGTCGTATTTCACCTTGCCTTATGTAAGTGGGATTCTACTCTTCCCGTGTGAAATCAAACAAGTAACTACAGAGTCTGAACCACCAAACAAGCTGAATATCCTGGCCATGCAGGCTATTGTGCCTCAGGGCAGCTCTAGGGCAACCACACGGACAGATAATTGGGCCTGTGAGCTGACAAAACAACTTGTACCCACACCATTAAACAACTGTAATTCACTCTGAGTCTAGCAGAGGTCCCATTGTTTACTGCTATAAAACAAATGTTATAAAACATAAATATGGAGAGAGAGAATTTAACATAATGCTGCAATAGGGCACCTTATCACAGATTTCTAATAAAAACTTTTATATTACAGAAATACATTTTAATAATGCTGTGCTTAAAAATTATGATACTTTCAATGATTTTTATGAAAGAGATCTTTTCCCACACTTCTGTTAGCATTATCACTGGATTTTCTCTTCTATCCCATATTAGCTTAATAAATTATTTGGATTTTAAAGGCTATGGTGAATTACAGACCCAACTAAGACATGGACTTCTAACTGACTTGCATGCTTCCACATTGGCAGAATTTAACTACCATTATGAATTACTTATTAATTATGCTATTAATATTTTATATGAATACTTCAGACTTTTAAAATGCTTACCATGTTTCATGTTTTCCCTGCACAAAGCCTCACTCTGGATCATATTTTAAAATGGAAAAATGTAGGAGCTAGTGTGCAGTTTTGATTATCGTTTACATGGTTGCTAAAGCATAAAAAATAAGCCAAGTGAGGAAGAAACAAAGGAAGAAAACTCACTGAAATATAGCTAAGGCTTTCGAATGAACAGTTAAAAGCTAAAAATATATATAAACCTTATAACTGCGTTTTCTGCCTTGGGTCATAACTTTGGAACTAAAAGGAGCTTTTCAGATTTTGTGGTCCAGTGAATGACAATTTTAAATGCCTGTATGGGCCTGGTAAGTAATCTAAGTGAGGGCAATGTATCCAGTATGACTACCTGGATTGGAAGAGACTGTGGAGAGGCAGAGAGCACATGCTCTGTCTAAAAGAGGCACTACTGACTGCTCAGCTTCAGCTGCTACTGACAATGTAGGAATGCAGGAGCAGGGTTGCCCGAGTTTCCAATATTTTAATACAAGTAAAAAATAAATAAATAATTTTAGCCCTGGCTGGTGTAGCTCAGTGGATTGAGCATGGGTCTGCGAACCAAAGGGTCACTGGTTCGATTCCCAGTCAGGGCACATGCCTGGGTTGTGGGCCAGGTCCCCAGTAGGAGGCACATGAGAGGCAACCACACATTGATGTTTCTCTCTCTCTCTCTCTCTCTCTCCTTCCCTTCCCCTCTCTCTAAAAATAAATAAATAAAGTCTTGAAAAACAAAATAAATGAATAATTTTATATGAAATCTCTTGCTTTTAGAGTCTGATAACTAATTTAATTTTCGAATGTTACTATCCATATTATAGAATTGTACACCTGAAACCCATAGTTTCATTAACCAATGTCAGCCCAATAAGTTCAATAAAAATTAAATAATAAAATAAAACCTAGACTTTGTGTAAAAATATGAAAAATAAAATGTTACTATCTAAAACACCTGTCTGAAAGACATATAGAGTGTATGGCATGTCAAGTTTAAATTTCTGTTCAAGTCCAACATTTTTATTTTGCAGAAAGGAATATGGAAGCATGAACAGTCTGTCACATAAGTGCTGGTCACACGTAGTAGAAAACATGGAATATGAACTCAGGCAGTCTGAGTTCCAATTCTAACTTTGTTATATGTCTACTACATTACCTTGGGCAAAGTTCTTTAAACTCTTGAAGCTTTAGTTTCACTCTCCTTAAAATATAACTAATCCTGTTGCCCAGGTTACTTGTAAGGATTAAATAAAAATGCCCTGGCTGGTGTGCCTCAGTGGATTGAGTACCAGCCTGTGAATCAAAGGGTTACAGGTTTGATTCCTGGTCTGGACACATGCCTGGGTTGCGGGCCAGGGGTCCAGTAGGGGACACGTGAGAGGCAACCACACATTGACATTTTTCTCCCTCTCTTCCCCTCTTTCTAAATATAATAAAATCTTTTAAAAAGACTAAATAAAAATAACACATAGGAAGTTCGTACAGAGAATCTTGACACATAGAAAACACCACTCTTTTAGCCTTATTCATTGCTCTGTGTCCCTACCCAGCTTTCCATTTTTTTCCCCAAGAACAATTCTCTGTGCCCTGAATTACAGTATGCCCTGCCTCTTACTAGAAGAAAGTTTCATAAGGGTAGGCAGTAAGTTTATTTTTTCACTGCTCTATTCCCAGCTCTGAAAGTACTGGCTGACCCATCATAGGTGCTCAATAAATATATGTTGAATAGATTAATTAATGATGGTAACAAATGATAATGCCTTGACTTCACTTTAACGAACAAATGCAAGTATGTACATTGCCCAAGTTCATAAAGCCAGTTAATACTGTATTTGGAGCTTGATTCCTAACAAATTCCTTCTTTAACATTATTTCCATTGCATCACTGAAGTCTGCCAAAATTATGCAATGTTCAACTTGGATGTAATTCTCTTTCAGGTTTATAGAGAGTACAAACATTGAGGGAAGAAGCCTTTCAAAAGCAGTGTATTCCTCACACTTCCAGTGCTCTGTTGATTCTTTGAAGCTTTTCATCCTGACATAATAACAGCAATTTTACATATATCTAGTATATTGTACTTACAAGTACTATCAAATGAATACTCATAACTATAAATTTCAGTTGAATCTCATGTCAACCCTGTGAAGTAGATGGGGCAGGAACTATTTTCCTCATTTTACAAAGATCAAAGACATCCAGTGATAAGTGACTTACCTTAAGTCACAGTATGAATAAAATTCCAGCAAGACTACAGTTCTAAAGTAGATTTTATATCCACAGGAAACATCTAAGACTTTCTTGCCATAGACACCACTACTGTAACCTACAGTCCAGATTTTCCTTCCCCTCACCCCTTACATAAAAACTCACCTGTACTAGGATGTATTTCCAATCTTAGTTACAACTTACAGCTCTACTTAATATTAATTTAACAAACTGTACTGACCAAAGCCCAGTGAGTGATATAAAAATGAATACAAGAATCTTCTGTCAAGAGCTTTCAGTTGTGAGTGTAATATTACTTTTTAGTCTAATTAAAATATGGGTAGCTTGTGAGATATTACCTCACACCTGTCAGAATGGTTATGATCAAAATGACTAATAACAAGTGCTAGTGAGTATGTGGAGAAAAGGGAACCCTCATGTACTTTTGGTGGTATTGTAAATTGGTACAGCCACTGTGGAAAACAGTATGGAGGTTCCTCAAAAAATTAAAAATAGAACTATCATTAATCCAGCAATCCCACTTCTGAGTATTTATTCAAATATTACAAAAACGATATTTTAAAAAGATATATGTACCCCTATCTATGTTCATTGCAGCATTGTTTACAATAGCCAACATATAGAATCAACCTAGGTGTCCATCAATAGACCAAGGAAAGAAGATGTGGTACATATATACAATGGAATATTACTTGGCCATAAAAAGAATGAAATGTCATCATTTGTGACAACATAAATGGACCTAGAGGGTATTCTGCTAAGTGAAATAAGTCAGACAGAGAAGGACAAATACCATATGATTCCACTTATATGTGATATTTAAGAAACAAAACAATTGAACAAATAAAATAGAAACAAACTCATAAATACAGAGAAAAAACTGATATTTGCAGAGGAAAGAATGGTATGAGGATGGGCAAAAAACATGAAGGGGATTAAGAAGCACAAACTGACAACTATAAAAGAAGTCATGAGGATTAATGTAGAGCACATGGAATAAAGTCTATTATCATAATAACTGCATGGTGACAGATGGTTACTAGACATATTGTAGTGATCACTTTTTAAGGTATATAAATGTTCAATCACTATATTGTACACCTGAAAGTAACATAACATTGCATGTCAACTTAATTATACACACACACGCGTGCACGCACACACACACACATATATCTGTCTGGAAAAAGCACAGCTAATTGTTAATGTAACTAGAACAGTTTGTATGACATTGATGTGAACTGGCAGTCATGAAGAGTGGACTAGAATGCACATGTGTGAATAATGACAACTTCACTGTACTAGTCAATGGGGGTGGTAGATGCTGTTGAGTGAGCATGTGTACTGTGTGGCTGTCACATTCAAAATAACAAGTGAATAGAGCAACAGACCTGTATTAGATTTTGTGTTAAGCCTGAACATTCCTCTACAGAAACTATTTGGATGATTCAGAAGGACACAACTATGGGCAACTGGTGATCAGCAGTTTCATCAGGACAACGTGCCCACTTATACATCATGTCTCATGCAGAGTTTTTGGCAAAACATCAAATCACCCAGGTGACTCAGCCCCCCTACAGCCAAAATTTGGTGCCCTGTGACTTCCGACTTTTCCCAAAACTACAATCACCTTTGAAAGGAAAGAGATTTCAGACCATCATTGAGATTCAGGAAAATATGATGGAGCAGCTGATGGAGAATGGGAGAACTATGTGAGGTCCCAAGGTGCCTACTTTGAAGGGGACCGAGGTGTCATTGTCCTATGTACAATATTTCTTGTATCTTGTACCTTTTTCAATAAATGTCCCTATTTTTCATATTACATGGCTGGGTACCTTCTGGACACACAATATACATATCCCTTACAAAAATTGTTATGCATTAAAGGATTATTTGAGTATGTTAAGGGGAAAGGTGCTGGTACTAATTGAATATAGTGCTTCTCAACTCTGACTACTAGTAGAATAGTCCAGCAAGCTTTAAAAAATACCAAACCTTGAATGGATCTAGGGTGGAGTCTGGGCAGTGGATTTTCAGAAAGTTCCCATAGAGATCACAATATGCAGTCAAAATTGAGAACCATTGATCTAAAGAAAAGAAATCACGCAAAAAAAAAAAAAAAAGAATCCAGTGCACTCTGTCATGTGAGAAGTGGAACTTGTTATCACAGCTATCAATAAAAGCATTAATCAGTGAAAAAAAAAGAAGAAAGAAATCACATTGTACATAAAATGTTGGGGAAGGCAAAGGGCTAATAAGACCGACTGGCCTTTCCTTTCCCTTACAGTGTATTTTTTAAAATTGCTTTTAAAAGATTTTATTTATTTATTTTTAGAGAGGGGAGGAGGGAGGGAGAAAGAGAGGGATAAAAACATCAATATGCAAGAGAAACATTGATCAGTCACTTCTCAAATGCTCCCAATCAGGGACCTGGCCCACAACCCAGGCATGTGCCCTGATCCACAAACAGGCGACTTTTGGGTCTGCAAGAAGATGCCCAACCCACTGAGTCACACCACTCAGGGCCCCTTACTGTGTAATTTAATTAACCATTCTCAATATCAATTATCTTTAAAAGGTTTTCATCGAAAAAGTAGCTTTCCGCCCTGGCTGGTGTAGCTCAGTGGATTGAGCGCGGGCTGCGAACCAGGCATCGTAGGTTCGATTCCCAGTCAGGGCACATGCCTAGGTTGCAGGCCATGGCTCCCAGCAACCGCACATTGATGTCTGTCTGTCTCTCTGTCTCTCTGTCTCTCTCTCTCTCTCTCTCTCCACCTCCCTCCCTCCCCTCCCTCTCTAAAAATAAATAAAATCTTTTAAAAAATTTAAAAAAAAAGAAAAAGTAGCTTTCCTGAGTCTTCATCTTTAATATTTCTAAAGAAAAATATCTCCTTCCCTAAAATCTAGCTATCAGTTTTCCTTTGATGAAGATATAAATCCAACCAACTTTACATTTACAAAGTTTGACAGGGAAATCCCCAAGTGTATGAATCGAAACTGAAATAACTAATTGTGTCACTGTTTATGTCCTGAGTTCTCTGCATTGTCTGTGTTTGTATTCTGAGTTGTCTTTATGTGAAATGGCACTTGTTTGTCCTTCTATTTTCAGCAACATCCCGGGTTTTGGGTCATCCATCTAAATTATTTTGATTTGCTTATATTTTCCTTGTAAAATATATTGTTTCTCCTAAAAAATATTCCATCTTTCTTACATGTTTCATTTATTCTATAACAGGAGTTGCCAAGCTACTCCATCAGCATTAGATGGAGAGAATGTGAGGTCACTCTAATAACAAAGCATGGTAATTCCTAAAAGAACAGCTATGAGAAACTGAATAAAAAATGAGATGAAGATAAGAGGACTAAATGGTAATTGAAAAAAAATAAAGATTATATAAAAATAAAGTGATAATTTTTAATAAACTAAAAATGAGATAAAGAGATGTGCTCCTCTGAGGTAAGCAGATGATCCCTCTAACAATGGAATGTAAGGCTTCCTTGGGAATGAGAGTGGCCTGCATGACTTCTTTGAAAGGTGAGACTGAAGTCAAATATGTACTTGTTCTTTAGCTATGGTGATATTTGTATACCTTTTTTCCCCCTCTCTAATCTATGCTGCAGATACACACACACACACACACACACACACACACACACACACACACGATATATCATAAATGTATCTGATATATGAATATATGAATATATCATAACATAATATACATCTATATCATATATAATAATGTATATCATATTCCTCTTAGAATGCTCCCTTAATTATCACACCTCCTATTATGCAACTATCAATGGTCCTCCACTTCTCAATACATTGAATCCAAACTATTTGACCTAGTTGTCAAGGTTCTTTGTTTATATGTCCCTCCATAATTTATTTTCTACTGATCTCAATCATGTTTTCCATGCCAATCAGGCTTGTCTCCTTGTTGCATTATAAAAATACCAGCTTTCTTCTTTGCCTTCCTTTGAATTATTCTCAATATAAAGGCATTTCCTTTTTTTCCCCTCTCCTCTTTAAGTTCCAGCTATTTTTTTAGGTATAGGACAAGTTCTAATTCCATCATGAAGGTTTTCCCAATCTATTGTTCCAACTGATCTCTTTTATAAAATACTCACTCTGTAACACAGCATTTGATTAAATATAGCCTTGTCACTATTTTAGATACTTTAAGTATGTCAGCCCTGTTGTTCAATCTAGCCTGTACAGTATTTGGGGGGACTGTGTGTGCCAGTTCTTTTATATTCCCCTCATTTGTAGCTTGATGCTAGGCACATGGTCAAGACATAATAAATGCTTGCTGACTGCTAACTGATTGTTGGTGTTGTCTGGTAGCCTCTGCCTATACACACCATCAGTTCTGTCAACGGAGGCTGTGAAATTTCTGCCAAAGATTATGTCTACATAAAAACAATCCTGTGGCATAAATTGTGATAATGGCCACTAGAGAATTCACCTGCAGAAAAGGAACCTCAGGGATATTACTCGGTGCTCTAGGAGGCTCTTACGCCAGGTTTTTTACTGTCATAGTATAGCTAAGGCATGTTCTAATGTGATGATGTGAGTCTCTTAAATAATTTACTGTAAATCTCTACCTCCTTAGTTTTCTAACATGGCTTTGGTATTCTAATTTCCAATAGGCTATGCCTAGAATTATGGACTATGAGTATGGGGAAAAATTAGACATATTCTAGAAGTCAAGAATTTAGCATTTTAAAGAAATACTTTCTTTCTGTGAAAACTCTATTTTCAAATGCAAATGTTCTATTTTATTATGCATGAGCAAAATAAGTCCAAGGTTTCACTGAAAAATTCATTCAGAAGGTAAAGATTTTAATTCCAAGATCTAGAACTGAATCCTTCCATTTGAATACAGCTTCTCTTTATTTATACTCTCTTCCTCACTTAACTTACTGTTCACCTATAGTGTAGCCTCTAATTTCCACACCCTGCCCTATTCTCTGTTTCTCTGTCTCTCTCTGTGTCTGTCTGTCTGTCTCTCTCCCTTTCCACTGCTCCCCGTTTTTCTCTCGCACACATATCTGCACACACACACGGACTGCACCATCTCCATAGCTAGACCACAACCTACATACTTGACATTATAAGAATGTATTACTTTAAACCTTATATTTTCTTGTTCACTTATTTTTCCATTCACTTTACATTGACACAAAGTAAAAATTCAATAGATGTGAACCAGTTATTATTATTGTCATAGAACTCTGTCAGAAGACAAACTTGTTTTCTGCACTGTGTGTTGCCTTACTGCAGACCCTGAGAACCCTCATGAGAAAACCTCTTGCATTCACACCATTCACTCCTCCAGGGCTCTCACTGAAGCTGCCTGCCCCCTTCCAACTGTGATCATGCATTCACTTTAAGGTCCCCTTATGTCAACAATTCACCTGATGCCTTTAAAATGCACCTACTTAGGCATGTGGTTTGTCTCCCTCAGTCCATTGTAACTGCCAGGTCATTTGATTCCTCAAGTGTTAGAATGGTATGCTTGCTTTTTTTGCATCTTATTATGGAAATACTGTATGGGTCTTCTTGCACTCCATAGAGCTCAGTAAATGTTGTTATACTGAGAACCAAACATATGCCTGAATGCATCCTTTTAAAGTTAACTCTCAAATACCTACAAAATGTCCACAACTGAGAACACAACTGAGGAATAGGGAAGAGTGAGCAGCAGAGCTTATTAAAAATGATCCAAGCCTGTGATATAATTTCCTTTGGACTGGATTTTTCCTTAGGCTTAGGACACGTGCTAATTCTCTCAGCTGCTTTAATCATGTAGATATTAAACAATGTGGGGGCATCAATAGTCCTTTAAAGTTATGAGAAGTGAATGCTATGAATAGAAACCAGGGAGGATGAAAGCCAAGCATTTGGTGACTGGCAGTCCCAGCAGCAGGTGTCTTGAGTGAGGATAGACCCCAATATCTACTGCAAAATGCAGAAAACGGAGAAACCCAAACCTCTCACAGAAGAAGCCTTCAAAACGCAATCCAAACCAGAAGGCCGCTGACTTTCATGTTGTCTTTAGAAAGAAAAACATTGTTTGTCTGAATTGTAAATAGAATTAATTTGAAGACATATTATCCCTTTTTAAAGAAATCAATCCAAAATGCAAAAGAAAAAAATCAACAATGACAACAACCGTTTCGACAGAATCTAAGGTCCAATGAGGGAAGGTTGACAGCCAAACCTTTTTTTTTTTTTTGAAGTAATGGTAGCCAGGAAAGAAGATGATGGGTTGTAAGAATTCACCACCTGGAAAAGGGAGTTACCTGGGGAGTGACAGCTGCCATAGGAAAAGCAGAACAAACACACCTGCTGTCAGGCACACCTGTTCTTTTCAGGGAGAGGAACCCTGAGGCTGAAACAGCAGAAAGCGCCCGAGAGCAGGATAGGATGCCTCTTATGACCCTTAAATATTGTCCCTGATTCCTCTGGAGTTATTTCCTTGGCAGGAATGGTTGCAGAGTAGCCGCATAAGATTTCATGCAGTCTTTTAAATTTCATAGTCTCTCAAGTTGATTCTTTGGCAGATCGAAGGAATTTCCTTAGAGACCTGAACAGAGCACGGAGGCAGACATTTCCTATGGCCTATGCTGGGGAAAGAAGATAAATTGTTATGTGCTACATTAAAAGTTTTAGATCTCAGGTGGCATGAGGCCTACTGAGACTAGTAGGGTAGATGCTGGCAGTGGGCAGGGGGGATACTCATCACCAAGCCACCCCCAACCCACTTGTCAAGTCCCTTTATCACCGCATGAAGCATTTGCCCTTTAAGTATAGATGGTCACTTGTAAACATAGCATAATTTCTGGTTGCACACTTACCACTTAGTCATTGATACCTGGAAAAGTCGAATTCTGAGCTTCCAGAGTAACCCAGAGAATATTGCAGCCCCGTGAAAATAAATCAGACCAAAAGGGTAAGATAGCTCTGTAACAGATTAGCTATACTAGCTTTATAAACGCTCACATGCCCTACAGGAAAGCCTGCTGCCAGAAGATAAGCCAAACTAGAGTTCAATATCAGTGGCAATATTTTGTCCTGCCTTGTTAAAGAAAATGGTATAGTAAGGAATGGAACTAATTAAGGCAGTGGAAAGAGTGAGATAGAAGAAATTTTAAATGTAACTGATGTACAGCCTAAAAATAGACCAAAAAAAAAAAAATCCAGTGTTTCTAAGCACGTATAAGGTACTCTATGTTGAGTATTTTAAAGAATTCAAGGGACTTTTATATCATTATAATTAAAAGTGTTTGCAGTCCCTACCATTAAGGAATTTACCATTTCACTGAGGAGACAAGCTTTAAAACCAATGCTTAAGCCAGGAAATTGTCGATTGCAACACTGTGAATGTCAGACAGTAAAAGTCATAGGAGTTCACAGAAGAAGGTGAGCAATACGTGCAGAAGTTGGGAAGGAGGACTTTATCAAAGAGGAAAGACTTAGATCTTGAGGAATGGATATGATTTGTAAATGCAAGAGAGAATTCCAGAAAGAATATTTGTAACTAAAACTCAAGGGAACTCTGAGATTCTAAATATGACCTTCAGCATGAGTCACAGTTTACTATGTTTACTTCTGAGTATAAGAATCAGTGTAGATACTCATATTAATATGGAAATTAAAGTCCCTAGAGTTTAAAGTGAAATAAATCACCACAATTCATGAGGGTTTTTCTAAACTGATATATAAAATGCAAACAGAAAAATAAGTTAGAAATTTTTACTTTAATTAAATTTCAGGCATCTCAGCCTACTTAGGTTTAAGATCACAATCAGTGCTAGAATAATAATAATAAAAAAAGCAGGAGGGGCCTCTGAACCTGTACTGCAATACAATCACTATACTTGGTGAATTCACATTCAAGGTAATCATGAATTCTACTTAAGTTATAACCCCAGCAATAACCTTAAGAGCAAATCCTCCAACTCTATAGCTCCAACTCTTGATTATCCATGTCTTAGTAGCAGAGAAAATTAACGTCTAGTTTTCACGAAGTCGTCCTCCCAGATTTTTAACTTGTGGGGAGGGATATTAACCACTCTGTATCTCACCCTTCTTCCCAGTTGCACACACTGAAGGTGTTAATAAGCAGCAAAATGGCCAAGGTCAGCAGACAAAGGAGAGAAAGGCACATACGATCCACCAACTGGGAAAGCCCTCCGTCACCACACAAAGTTGTGAGCATTTGATTCAAGAATCAAACAGAATATGCCCATGATGCCAAAGAAGATAAATAAATCTAAAGGCTCACCCAGGGAAATTGGAACAATCTTGAGTGATTTCTCAACTCATGGGCAGTATTTAAATCAGTATTTCTTTTTTTTTAGTATATAATCTTTATTTTATTTTTTCTGTTACCATTTAGTCCCCTTATACCCCCCACCCCGAACAATTACCACCCTGTCATCCACGTCCATGAATCCTTTTAATTTTTCGCTCAATCCCGCCAGTATTTCATAGAGAACTTTAAAAAATGAAAACAAACAAACAAACAAACAAAAATAAAAAAACAGCCCTGGCTGGTGTGGCTCAGTGGATTGAGTACCAGACCACGAACCAAAGGGTCACCTGTTCAATTCCCAGTCAGGGCACATGCCTGGGTTGTGGTCCAGGTCCCCAGTAGGAGTTGTGCAAGAGGCAACTACACATTAATGTTTCTCTCCCTATCTCCCTCCCTTCCCCTCTAAAAATCAATAAATAAATCTTTTTTAAAAATGGATTAGATAGTATTTGTTGTTAATTTTTAAAAGATATTTAGGATTTTTATGGTTTCAGGTCTAACATTTAAGCCTTTGATCCATTTTGAATTTATTCTTGTATGTAGTGTAAGGTGGTCTACTTTCGTTTTTCTGCATGTACCTGTCCAATTTTCCCAATACCATTTATTAAATAAACAATCTTTAGCCTATTGTATATGCTTGCTTCCTTGTTGAATATTAATTGACAATAAAGATGTAGGTTTATTTCTGAGCTCTCTGTTCTGTTCCATTGATCTATGTGTCTGATTTTATGCCATTCTGTTTTGATTACTATGGCCTTATAGTATAGTTTGATATTACATAGTTTGATTCCTCCATCTTTGTTCTTCTCTCTCAGGATCACTGTTGCTATGCAGGGCCTTTTGTGGTTCCATATATATTTTTGAAATATTTGTTGTAGTTTTGTGAAATACGTCATTGGAATCTCGATAAGAATTGCATTGAATATATAGATGGGTATTTTAATGATGTTAATTATTCCTGTCCATGAACATGGTATATGCTTCCACTTATTTGTATCTTCTTCAATTCCTTTCTTTAGTGTCTTATAATTTTCCAAGTACAGGACTTTTATATCCTTGGTTAGATTTATTCCTAGGTATTTTATGCTTTTTGAAGCAATTGTGAATGGGATTGTTTTCTTAATTTACCTGATAGTTCATTATTAGCATATAAAGGCGTAACTGATTCCTGAATATTAATTTTGTATCCTGCTACTTTGCTGAATTCATTTATCAGTTCTAGTAGTTTCTTGGTGGAATCTTTGGGGTTTTTTTATGTACAGTATCACGTCATCTGCAAATAAAGACAGTTTTATTTCTTCTTTATCAATTTTGGATGCCTTTCATTTCTTCTACTTATTTGACTGCTGTAGCTAGGACTTCTAGTACTATGTTGAATGAGAGAGGTGCAAGTGGACATCCTTGTCTTGTTCCTGATATTAAGAGGAACACTTGTAGTTTTTTGCCCCTTGAGTATGATGCTGGCAGTAGGTTTGTCATATATGGCCTTTATTGTGTTTAGGTGTGTTCCCTCTACTCACACTTTGCTGAGAATTTTCATCATTAATGGATGCTGGATTTTATCATATGCTTTTTCTGCATCTATTGATATGATCATATGGTTGTTATTCTTCATTTTGATTATGTGGTGAATGGCATTTATTGATTTGTGAATGTTGTAGCAACCTTGCATTTCCAGAACAATCTCACTCAATCATAGTATATGACCTTTTTTGATGCATTGTTGTATTCAGCCTGCTAATATTTTGTTGAGGATTTTAACATCTATGGTCATCAGGGCTATTGGCCTATATAGGCAGTAAAATCTCAGACATTTCTTGTAGCAATATTTTATTTGATATACCTCCTCAGGCAAGGGAAACAAAAAAATTTAACAAACAGTACTACATCAAACTAAAATGTTTTTGCATAGTGAAAGGAACCGTCAACAAAATAAAAAGACACCCAACAGAATGGGAGAACATATTCGTAAAACACATCTGATATGGGTTAATATCCAAAATTCATAAAGTACTTATAAAACTGAACACACACAAAAAACAAATAATCCAATTAAAAATGGATAAAGGACCTGAATAGACACTTCTCCAAAGAAGACATACAGATGACCAATAGACATATGAAAAGATGTTCAATGTCACTAATCATCAGAGAAATGCAAATTAAAACCACAATGAGATGCCATCTCACACATCCCAGAATGTGTATTATCAATAAGTCAACAAACAACAAGTGCTGGTGAGGATGTGGAGAAAGGGGAACACTTTTGCACTGTTGGCGGGAATGCAGACTGGTATAGCCACTGTGGGAAGCAGTATGGTGATACCTCAGAAAGTTAAAAATGGATGTGCCTTTTGACTCAGCAACCCCACTTCTGGAAATATATCCAAGAAATCCAAAACACTAATTTGAAAGAACATAAGCTCCCCTATGTTCATTGCAGAATTATGTATAATAGCCAAGATATGGAAGCAGCCCAAGTGTTCATCATTTTATCCAAGTGGATAAAAGAACTATGAGATATTTACATAACGAAATACTACTTGGCCATAAAAAATTTTACCCTTTGGGACAGCATGAATGGACCTGGAGAACATTATGTTAAGTGAAATAAGCCAATCAAAGAAATAAAAATACCGTATGATTTCATTCATATGTGGAATCTAATGAACAAACTGAACTAACAAGGAAAATAGGGACAGACTCATAGATGGAGAGCAGGATGACAGCTAGTGGCAGGGGGGAGTTGGAGGTGGAAGGATTGAACAAAAAGAAAAAAGGACTCATGGACACGGACAACAGCGTGGGCATTGCTGGTGGGGAAGGAGAGTGTAAGGGGGATAAACCATAATGGGAAAAAATAAATACATTATGAAAATTTATAACTAAAAATTTATAGAATAAAAAATAAAGATATATAAAATCTTTGTTAATGTTCTACAGATTCAGGATTTGTTAAAATTCCAAAAGTTTTGTTAGATATTTACTATGAGTGAACAATGCATGGAAAAGCAATTTGGATTGTTTCAAAACTAAAATTTGGATAGGAATAGCTTAAGCTATTAAAAATAAGCTTTTAAAACCATTTTAAAATGCACGCATGTATAGTCCCATAATTGGTAATTATTCTTATCTGTCCATTAAAGTAGATGCCCAAAAATTTTTATTTGGTCACAATTATTTACCCTGTTGAAGTTCCTCTGCATTTGAAAATCATTTTGGCATATTTGACATCATAATTTTTAGATAGCTACATACTACTATGTATATTATTTTGCACAATATGTTTTCTATAGAAATATTTTCATGTCATCTCATTCTACTTTATTATAGAAAAGAATACTTGTACATGGCAAACATTTCCAAAAGTAAGAAAAAAATGTGACAAAAAGTGATACCTCCGTCTGTCCCTGCTCCTAAGTGCTACTCCTCAAAGGTAACAATTAAGAATATTTGTGTATCTTTTATGTACATGCACACATATATGTGTGTGTGCCTTTGTATATTTGGATCACAGTGTAGTGTGTGTGTATTTGTGTATATGTGTGTAAAATACATTTTAAATGAAGTGTGAAAACCTTTGACATAGACTATTCTATATATGTGTCTACATCTTTTTTAATGTCTGCTTAGAAGTTCATTGTGGAAAATAATTGATTTGATTCTTATTGAAGAATTTTTTATTTTAAAAATCAAATCAATTATTTTCAGATTTAAGGTGATTCTTTTTTGGGGGGGTCAGATAGGACTGTAACCCAAAGAGGTTGCATTACATGAGAGTTGCCTGATTCTCTATATTTTAGAATAACAAAATTGTATTCTTACTAATATATTCAAACATTCAGACAAGATTGTTCTCTACTAGTCTAAATTAGTGAGGACCTACCGTATGATTCTTTCCTTTGATTTTGAAGACATCGCTATTATTGTTGTGGCATAATTTGCCCTCTTTGCTAAAGCACTCAGTTCATTTACTGTATCTGGCCCTGGAGGGAAGGGAAAATGATATTGTTCTCTTTTATATTCTTTTGCTCGCAGCCAATGTGGTCTGCGAGGACCTGCTTTTCTCAGAGTGTATACTAGGAACAATGGTGACAGAACAGGTAACAAATAAACAGGGCAGCTAAACAGAAAGTCAGTCTGGCAAAGGATAGAAGGAGCAGAAACAAAGAGGACTATGAGACAACCAAATATAACTGAATTTTGAAGGGTCAACTCTTTCATCCTCCCGCCAATATTGGTCTGTCCAGTGGAAGAAAATGGAGATTTATAAATGACTTAGGAGGGAAAGAAAACATGACCACAATCATTCTTTAGAAAGATTACATATATTCAATGTCACCTATAATGTTAAATAGGCTGTTGAATTGCAGATACCACTTACTGAAGAATTGTCTCACATCATTCCATTGTGAATTAAGGGAAAAATAGTAACTGAGCAGAAGAGGGTGCAACACAATCTCTCTGGGAACAAAATATTCTCCTATTAACAGGTGGGCAGTTAGGAGGATGAAATTAATGCTTTGGAGCACTATTTAGACTGTGCATTCACAGTATATTTAGAATATTTGAAAGTGAAAAAGTAATAGTGGAATGATTATTTGAGCAGGTCACTTGTCTCTGAGTCTATTTTCCCATCTGTAAAACTAGATGATTTCTAACAGCTCTTTCATGTGCACGATTCTAATATTATGGACATATTTAATAGTCATATTGTACAGTCATAAAAATATTCTGTGGTCAGAAAAATACTAAAGTGTTCCATTATAAACGTGCCCAAAGTGCATTATTGATAACAATTTTTTTCTAATAAAGATAGTCTAGAATGCTTTTTGCTCTTCTGTGCCTGGCTAGATTTTACTTTTGAACTTAGGTCGGCTCTCCAATCTTCCAGGAATCCTTCCAACCTCCTATTTGAGTTAGATGTCCCTTCTACCATTCTTATCACACTGGATTTTAAATTATCCGTGTTTTCTCTGTATCCTCATTAGACTATAATAAGCACTTTACTGGCAGTGACTCTAACTTTGTATCCAAATGCTTAGCACAATACTTACCACATAACAAATGTTTGCTGAATTAAAGCATGACAAACCATTCTTATAGATTATTTTTACTGTAGAAATTTCTGAACTTATTACATCTCTTATTAGTAAACTGAACTACTTATTTACATTCTTAGATTTTAATGGGTATCAAAAAATGAAAATGTTTAAAACAGAATGCTTGATTTGTTGCCTGAAACCCGTTAATTTCTCAGTCTTCCTCTCATCAGTCGCTCCACCCAGAAACCAGACTCTTTCCTGATTCTTCCCTGGAAATGTAATCCAAAACAGAAAGACCTATAAGTTGTATCTCCAAACTATATCTCAATTTAGTTCACTTCCCTGTAGCCTCGCCTCTTGCATGGGCCTCTGCAATATTATAATTCATTGTTGTTCTTTTTTTATAGTCCCCATTCATTATCCAAACATCAGCCAAAGCAGTCTTTTAAATAGGTAAATCCGACTCTACCCCTGATTAAAAACCCATCCATATCTTCCCATTACCCTTAAGAGAAAGACTAAAATCTTTAGCATGGCCTACAGAGCCCTGTGTCTGGTTGTTCCCTATCTCCCCAGCTTTCTCAAGTAGCAGCTTTCCCACTACACTAGAGACACATTGGTCTACTTAAAGTTACTGAAACTTCTTCATGTCTTACAGACTTTGCATATGCTGTTCCCCTGCTTGGAATGCTCTGTCCTCATCTTTTCCATGTGCTTGGCTCTTTTTTATTCTTTTTACCTCAGCTTATGAAATACCAAGTTTTGCCATGTATAATGCACACCCATGTTTTTGGCCCAAACTTTCATAAATAAAACCTTTGGTTTTAATTTTTAATTCAATTACTTATTTATTTATATTTAGAAACAAACCCAATTATCATATTCCAGGGTATTATTTTGCATATGGATATCATTATTGCTTTCTGGAGTTGTATTTTTAACTCATAAGCATAAATAAAAGAATTAAAAACATTTATATACATACAGACTTAGTACTACCCATGTATAATGTGCATCCTTATTTTTCCCTCAAAAATGTGGGCAAAAAGGTACACATTATGCATGGCAAAATATGGTGCTTCTTTACATATGCCTTTTCTGAACACAGAAAGTAGACCCCTAGACTTATCCTGTTGACTTCTAATAATACACTCTGTCGATTCCTTTCATAGCACCATTTACTGTCTGTCTATCACCCCCAGGAGACCTTAAGCTTTAGTGAAGGCAGAACCTGTATTTGTTTCATTTACCACAACACTCAGCATGCAGTATGTTGCCTGGCACAGAATACGTGTTCTGTCTCTCTATTTTTGAATGGAATACTAACCAAATACATCATAGATACTGACTGAGAGTACAAACAGTGACAAGGCTGTGTTTGGTGTAAAACCAAAACACGGTTAATCATGGGGCAGGAGTGCACTCTTAACAAACTGATCTCTAGTGACTAGTCATAATTCTTAAAATGTGGTATAACTATTGCGCACTTAACCACCACACTTCACCCATAATATTGGCAAAAAACATTAAAAATATTCATTCATTTATTCACTAATTCATTCAACAAAAGATACAGTAATATGGAATCAACAATAACTAATATAACTTATATAGAGAAAGAATCCTCTCATAAGTGAATAGGCCCAATTAAAAATTGGAACTTCCCTGACTGGTGTGGCACAGTGGGTTGGGCATCTTCCCACAAACTGAAAGGTCACCAGTTGATTCCTGGTCAGGGCACATGCCTGGGTTGTGGACCAGGTCCCTGGGTCGGGGTGCATAAGAGGCAACCGTTTAATGTTTCTCTCCTCCTTTTCTCTCTAAATAAGTAAGTAAGTAAGTAAATAAATACATAAATAATTTAAAAATGAAACTATTAATTTATTTTTATTTTTTAATTTAAATTATTTTATTGCTGTTCAATTACAGTTGTCTGTACTTTCTTCCCACCCCTCCCCCCATCCCCTCCAAACCCACCTCCCTCCCTTGCTTTCACCCTCCCCCTTGGTTTTGTCCATGTGTCCTTTATAGTAGTTCCTGAAAACCCTTCTCCCCACTGTCCCCTCCCCTCTGGCTATTGTTAGATTGTTCTTAATTTCAATTACTCTGGTTATATTTTGTTTGTTTTTTTCTTTTGTTTATTATGTTCCAGTTAAAGGTGAGAAATACCATATTTTTATTTTTTTAAGTTATATTCAGGGCCCTTAAACTTCTCTTTGTGTATCCACTCACTCTTCCTATCTAGACTCTATACATGGAGGGTAGTGTATATAGCCTTTATTTTACTTCCATTTGCTCAATAAATAAATAATGCTCATGTCAGTGTTTCTCCCTATGTTAACAGACACAGACCATGACCTTTGCCATTATGAAACACAGCAAGATTCAAACAGAGAAGTTCCCTAAGAAAGGATGCAGAAAACACAGGTACAATGGAAAAACCCTAATGAGAAATGGAAAGTTAGTAAATGATGGTGGGGATAATCACATTATGAGAAACACTATTATGCAGCATCAAATGCATATTCACATTTAATTTGGGGGTGGTGGTAAGCTCAGCACCATACGAATTAAGTTTTTTTTTTTTTTATCCCTTCTAGTAGCTTACCATCCAAGATGTTGATTATACTGCAAGGCACAAAAATAATTTGAAGGGTTATTATTCATGCTGCCTCATATAGCAACTCAATGGGCTATGTCATTGCAGTATATTATTTGTTATTGAGCTTCCTCATGTTCATTTGCTGAGCTGATTTTTATCAATACTATTACAGCTTCTTTTTATTTATAGCTATTATTAATCTTGGCTGTGTATTGTTTGCACTAAAGAGTGGTCTGCAGTGTTTCTATTAAAATGATTAACATTTTTCACTGAAATTTAGCCCAAATACTAAATAAAATACATTGCAATATAACTCCATATATGTTGTTGCAAAGAAAAACATAATTCAATTCCAGTTGTAAACCAGAACAAAACATTCTCCATAATATTATAAACCACATATAGAATATAAACCCATCAATGTTAGGACATGGGTGCCATATCCAAAATAACACAGGAATGAGGTAATATTTGGTCAGAGGGAAAAAGCAAGATTTAAAAAACTGTTCTCCTAAAGGCAATAACAGCTTTACAATTTCAACTAAAGTTCCAATTATAAGGACCAACTGGTAATTCAAACCATTTGCAATGAGAAAAAGAAATTTAGGAGTGCCCTCATCACTTTTTCTGCCTATGAGATGTCAAATATCTGGTTTATGCAAACCATTCAGCCTTCAATTGGTTGTTTCAGCATCATATAAACATGCCTAAGAAGAAATCTTTACAGTGAGCAAGCCTGTGATACGCGCAGATGAGTACCACAATTTGAACTCTCACAATAGCCACAGGAAATGATTTGCCTCTAGCGACTTCATCTATTTACAAGTCAGGAGATGAACATGGTTTAATAAATTTGAATTGGCTCTGAAATGCGAATTGCAGAGGGATGACAATAGTGAGAAATATGACAAAATGGAAGAACTATCTTTGAAATCTCTTTTCTTCCTGCAGAAGACAACTGAGGATTTGTAGAATTACTGAAAAGTGGAGAAAGTACATTTGTAGATTTCTTAGTGGACATATTCTCTCCACAGAATCCTGGCTAAACTGTAAAACTGCTGCATTCTGGTAAGTAATTATATATACATCAATGCTCAAATGAAGGCATTCTGTAGAAGTTGTATGCACAATAAATCACCATCTGTATTTGGCCCTTGGAGTCTATTTGAATGCCCATTCAGTCCAAGGCGGCTGGCTAGATATGTCATTGATTTTCTTCTTCAGTGCCATCCCTGGGAAAAAAGCCAATGTTTAATAATGGGAGAGATCACACTTTAAAAAGGGAGATGGAAACAGAGAGGGTATTTTGAACACACATCAGCAAATTCCTGGAAACTAGGTATATTAACCTGGCATTCATGGCTTAGGTTGGATATATGTAAATATACAAAAATAAGTATTCATCTGAACACGAAAGGGCACAACAATGTCTTTGACTAGGAAACCTCACTCTGACAATGATATTCTGCCCTCATACCGATGGACACTCTCGTGGCCATAAAACCTACTCTTTGGCCTTCACAAAGACCACCAGGCTGATGAGCTCTTTCCATTCTCCCAGTCTGTCGGCCCCACCATAGCTTCAGCACTTTTCTCTGGTGGTCTTTAATCTAGGAGCACTCATTTCAGCTGGTCTCTCAGCCACACTACCTACAAGAGTAGCCATTTTGTTCAAGTGGACCAAGCCAAAAGGCCATTTCTTACTATGGCCTACAAGGTCCTGTGGTGACCTGGCTCCTGCCTACTTCCCTGACATCATTTCATACAACTCTACTCACTAAGGTCCAGTCACAGAAATTAACAGAAAGTCTAGCACTCTATAAATAAAATATGCCAAGCTAATTCCCTGCTCAGGGTTTCTTCACTTGTTCTTCCCTCTACCTGAATGATCTTTGCTCAAATCTTCAAGTAGCTAAGTAGCTAGCTTCTTCTTGTGATCTAGGTGTCAACTATTCAGACTTCCCTGACCATCCAGTCAGAAGTAGACCCCACCACTAGTTACTCTCTATTATAAACCTGTTTTACTTTCTTTAGAGAATATATCGATAGGCAGAGATATCTTCTTTATATATTACCGATCTCCCTTTACTTGAGGATCAGCTTCCCAAAGTAGGGACCATGTGTATGTTTTTCACCACTGTGTCACCAACACCTAGAGCAAGACCTGGCACACTGTAAGCACTCAATACTTACTTGCTGAATGATGTAATAAATTGTCATTGATGATCACTTCCTGTGTGAGCATCTGACCCAAACTTTGTCAATCAAGGTACATTTCAGATGTCTCACTCCCAGTCAAGACTCATAGATTCAGGAGTAGGCAACTGAACCAAGCAGGGATAATCAGTCCTTGCTTAGTATTTTAGGACTTGGGGCTCCTAGAATAGAATCTTGCTCCATCAAGGTGCCTAGAACTATAAGAGGAGAAGCTCATGAGCCCTTACCAGTCATACTTCTCATTCTGTAGAGAAAGATGTTCATAAAAGAAAATGAAGCTTAAATATAAAGACCACTGGAAAGACTTAGTCTGTGCTGATCATATCTGATTCACTAGCTCTAGTTGTTTCTGATGTTCGTCATACCTCTGCCCTCCCTGAAGTTGGATATTTAAAATCTTTTTTTCCTGAACTTCTTTGAATCAATAAATCCCCTCTTTTGGCATAAGTTAGTTTGAGTTAACTTTATGTCCCTTACAATCAAGATCCTAATTTGCATATTAGCCTTCCTTGTAACCCTAATACAACTTAGCATATTTGTTCCTAGTCTATTCTATCTCTTAATTACTCACTCTGTTAATTATGTTTCCTACTCTACTCACAGGCCTCTCTCACTTGCCAAATGACATGTCTCTTACTTATCATAGAAAACAGATGCCATGAGACATCATGACCTACTTCAATTATCCCAATTATCCCTCCTTTTCTCATGTTTCAGAGACTAAACCTTCCATATATATTCTGAATCTCATCCCCTTAAGCTTTCTCCAGGACCTTGCTCCATCAGATATTCCCTCTCTTTCCTATCACTTAAAATTTTCATTCTTCATCGATCCTTTTCCCTCATTCTATAAGCATCCATTCACACATACTTGAAATATTTATTCCTTGCAACTGTCAGAAGTACAGGGTTGGACTTGTCTTCATGTTCAATTTGTTTTTTTTTTTCTTTTTAATCCATAGAACAAATAAGACAAAAAAATTCCTTCCTAGAACCTGTGTTCTCCTTATACTACTGCCCCTTTCCCAGACCATTCCATCCTATCTGAGTCAAGGACACTAAAAGCCTATGCTTAAAGTCTCCAAGTCTTTCCTTTCCATTTAATCCTCAACCCTCTGAAACCTGCCTCCTGCATCAACTATCACATTAAAAATCCTCATGGTCAAAGTCTGGTGAAGATATTACTACAGCTTCCTTCTTATATGATACTGTTATCTCCTCTTTCTAGATTCTTTGTTCTTTCTTGATTTTTGTAATACTACCTTACCTTGATTTTCCACCTAGTTCTCTAACTACTCAGCATTTTTCCTGGGCTCCTCTTCCTGCCAGTACTTTAAATGTTGGTGTGCAGCATGATTTTTCACATTACTTTCTTTTTTCTGTGCTCTTACTGTGTGATCGCATCCAATCTCATGTATTAGTTATACATCAACAGCTCTCAAATCCATTTTCTAGCACCACTACCCCAAGTTTATAAATCTAACTTCATACTAGATACTTCTACCTGAAAAACCTTCAGTTCCTGCAAAGTCATGTTCAAAAGAGAACAGTTTTTTTAATCTAAAACTCTGCCTTTCTTTTTCCCCTACCTTGACAGCTAGTACCCTTCTTCACTGACTTATCAAATGTGAAAACCTTTGTTCCCTTCTCTCCTTCGTCATCCATATCCAACCAGCCAGTAAATCATACCAATTCTAAATCCTCTCGGATGTATATCTCCTTTTCCTTTTCTTTATTCAGGCATTCAATGGTGAGTCAAGGCCCTCATCATCTCCTTCTCTATGTCACCACAATATCTATCTGACTGGTAATTTCCCATCTGTCTTTTACTCTTGCAATGTATCCACCACACTGCCAACAGAAAGCGCAAGTTATGAAGTTCTCCCCAGTATAAAGGAACATACTTAAAGCACAACAAAGTCTACCTGGAAGAGTGTACATTTTCACTCACTGGGCTCACTCTGAATGGGTAAAAAATGTAGCTTTGAATTTTTCAAAGTTATTTTGATAAGGCTGTAATTAACTAAGTATAAGTCTATTAATTGCCACAGGAAGTCACTGAATACTGGTAATAACATCAGACAGTGGGGTAAACATAGTGGGGGAAAAAGAGATGGTAATGAATTTAGAGGATAATTAGATTCTTGCCCGACTTCTTGTTACAATTTGGATTTTGCTAGAGTTCAATCACTTTTTCTGAGCGAAATCTACATGCAGATCAGGCCAATATTGTATGATTAGCACATATTAGGAGCCATGTCTGTACTCTTGTACCTCAACTCAGGCATCATGAAGAAACATCACCAGTTTTATGATTTTTATTTCAAATAGATCCCAGTCTTGTCATTTTCTAAGGTCTGTTCTTCAAATGAGGAATTGTAAAAAAGAATGTCAGAAATGAGTACAGTATTTCAGTTTTAGGAGACTAAGGAGGATCAGACAGGCCAGTGCCAAAAAGGAAATCATCACACAGAGATATTGTTGATTATCTTAGCAAATCTCCCTTTCCATTTTACTTTTCTTCTTTGGTTCAAAGATTCTCTCTAGAGGCAGAGGGAGGGCTGCACATTTCAAATTATTTTTAGGACTTTGATTAACTGTGCCACAAGACCCCAGGTGACTATTAATACACTAGTAAAGGCAGTTAAAAGAAGACCTAAGGTCATTCAGTGAGTGAATGAAGAAAAATTAAAAGCATGTGTCTTGACCCAGTGATGTGATCTTTCTAGTAGACAATATAGTAGAGGCAATCCAAAAGGGGGCAAATGGGAATAAGGGACACTATCTGCACAAAAGGTTAGAAGACAAAGCTTCTCAGCATGGAATTCAGTATTAAAATGAAAGAACTTACCAGGTGAACTTTCAATGCAACTGTTCTATCTCAATAAAGCACAATCCTGTTATAACACAGCCCAAGATAATAAGGCTACAGATGTACTGCAGAGAAAACCCAGTGACTTCACTATAAGACCTCAGTAAGACAAAGCCGAAATTAAAAAGCTATCATTTATGCTTCCAAACATCAGCCTCACAAAGATTGCTGCTGTATTTAATTTGTGTCTGTGACCAAAGGAAAATTCTTTGAATAGTAATTGTTCCACAAATGCTTGTCCAATTGAATTGTCTAATTGGCTAATGTCAATTTTTTAACATTTAAGGAGCATTTGGGATTATACATTGATTAGCTAACAAATACTTCTCATCCAAAGGAAACTGGAAGCTCATGCCATTGCTTGCATATGAGGATTTTTGCAAGAAGAGACAAACATTCCTAAGATTGCTGTTAATTATGTTTCCACTTCTCATGAATTGTTTACTTTTATTATTTACCTATGTCTTGAATAGTATTGAAGCAAGCCATGTAAGTCCCTTTGTCAATTGCCAGAGGTATAATTCTCTACAATTAATCAGTAAAAAGAGAATTACACGTTGCTTCTTTAGAATTAGGGAAAAAAAAACCTGCAGCTGATAAATTGAATGCATTAAGAAATTAACATACCAGTAAATGATTGATCATTACAATTATCTAAATTTGCATTTCTAGAATACTACTGAAAGAACTCAAAATCACTCTTCGAAGATATTCTTAAACACATTCTCAAAGTGGAAAAAGTCTACAGGCGATATGCTACTTGTTCTTACAATTATAAGTTTAAGCATTGTTTAAAAAATGTTCACAGCTGGACTGTAAATAAGTTAATCTAATGTATTAAAATAGGAACTTCAAGCTTTTACCGGTTAATTTTTTTTATCTGCCCTGGTGTTCAAAGAACAATTCATCAAGATGTCATAAATCACAAAGGATTGTAAGTCACTCAACTATTAGACATCTTGATTAAAAAACTGGAGGAGTGAGTAGACCATTTCAACAAAAAATTATTTGACAGTTGCAAGTATTTCTATGTAGGTAGCCCATAAAAATATTACTAAGGAGTAAATAAAACAGAATAAAGCCACCCAAGAAACAGCATTGTGAGTCAGGATGAAATCAATCACTCTGTTTGATGATAAATAATATTAAGTATTGATAACAATAACTAATATTCATTGAAAACTACTTAGGTGCCAGACACTACTCTAGTGGATTTGTATTAATTCAGTAACTGTTTATCAGATGCTTAATATGTTCCAGGCATTATTCTAAATACTGGGATTCAGCAGAGAACAAAATAGATAAAAATCCATATTCTCATAGAAGTTGATCTTTGTACAGAGGCAGAAAATGAGTAAACTCAAAACACAGTAATAAGCACAAATAAATATATATTACAGACTAGAGTACATGTTACATATATAGTAATTATAAGGAAATATATAAAGTACAACTAAAATACGAAAAATAGTGTCAGATGGTTTAAATAACATATATAAAGTACACAAAGTATAAATAAAAATAAGTATATAAAGTACAAATAAAAAATAACTAAAATAGTGTCACAGGGTTTAAATGAAATACATAAAGCATGTATACAAAGTATAAATAAAAATAACCATATTTTGTCATGTTATACTGCATGCCCGTGTTTTTGGCCCAAACTTTCAGGAAAAAAATATTTTGTTTCAATTGTTCAATTAAAATTTTTATTTCTTTAAATTTAGAAACAAAACCAATTATCATATTCCAGGGTATTATTTTGCATATGTATATCATTATCACTTTCTAGAGTCACTTTTAATGCATAAGCATAAATAAAACACTTAGAAAAATTCATATAGATATGGAATTAGTACTACCCATGTATTTTTCCCTCAAAAATTTGGGCCAAAAAAGTATGCATTACACATGGCAAAATATAGTATATAAAGTATAAATAAAAGTAAGTAAAGTAGTGTCACATGGTAGGGTAAGGATGATGTCTCAGACAACCTTCATTTACACCTGTGGTCCTTGTGTGATTATTTCTGGTGCACCCTTTCACTTTAAAAAATGCCCTAGTTTGGACAATAAGTTTTACTTAAGTCACCTAAGTGATCACAATTATTGAGTAAAAAAGGCAGAAAAGGAGTATGTGAGAGGAGGATCGTAAGTTTCAGTAATATAGTCAGGGAATGGGCTCACTGAAAAAAAAAATTACATTTTGACTAAGAATCTATATCAGGTAAGAGACCAAACCTGGTAGATAATCAAAGTGAGGAACATGGCAGGCAGAGAGAAGAGTAATTGCAAAGGCCCTGGGGCAGAAATGCCTACATTGTTTGAGACACACTGTGGTTTTAGCAGGACAAATGAAGAAGTCAGTAGTAGGAGATGAGATTACAATGTAAAGGGAGAGCACTTTATGGAGATTCCTGTGTTCTGAGTGAGACAGAGATAGGGAGCCAACGCAGGTTCTGATTGGGGGCGATAGGGATGATCTGCCTTAGGTTTGAAAAGTGTCATTCCAGTGACAGTATTGAGAATAAATTGCAGGAGTGCAAGGGCAGAAGCATGAAGATAGGTTACCAGACTACTGCAAAACTCAATGAGAAGTGATGGTGGCTTGGATCCAGGGTAGTAGCAGAGAAAGTAGAAATAATTCATCAGATTCTCAATATATTCTAAGGGTAGATATTACAAGAATTGCTGATAAAATGGATGAGGTTATGGGTTACATCAAGATTTTTGATAAAAGGACCTGGGAAGAAGGGTTTCCATAATCTGAGATGAAGCAGGTTGAAGGAGAAGCAAGTTTTGGAGCAAGGATCAGGAGGTTTGGTTTTGAAAAATATCTCAGTATGGTTTCCCAAAAAGCATGAGACGGGGACTGTGTACAGGGAGTGAATTTTGGAAAGCTATTCCCAAAACAAGAATGGAGGACCAGTAAAAGTGAAATAAAGGAGTAAGAAAAGTCAACCCAAGGGTGAGTTTTTTAGCCGTCACAGCTACTAGCAACTGAAGCTTAATCTTTCTGAGGACCCTCTGAGGAGCTTGTAAAATGCCTGAAAGATTGTCTGCTTGAACTCAGAAGAGGGAGGCCTTCGTGATGGGCTTTCTATCTCTTCCAGGTCCAGAGTTGTCCCATGCTGTATTAACTCTCTCACACTTTCAAGGTTTGCACAGGCCTCAAAATGGTTGAATGGGTTCTTACAGGCATTCCAAATAGAGGTAGCAGAAGAGACAGGTAATGAGAGCTACCTGGTGCAGCTGAGAAGATATGCTGTTAGCGTACTATGTAAGCCATTGGTAAGTGATGCAACAGCTGGAATAAGAAGGTGGAATGAGAGAATGGGTGCTAGAGAACAAGAGGTGTCTGATACCAGTTACTTACTTATCAACCATCCAAGTGCAGATAAAAAAAATAGCCAGCTGGATATTTGAATTTGAATTAGAAGAGACAGGTCCAAGCTACAGCTGTAATTATTTTTCAGCATGTAAATGGTCAAATCATGAAACAAGATCCTATGACCAAGGGATTAAGTTTTCCAGATAAGAGAAGGGGACCTCAGACAGGATCCTCAGGCCCTCCAATGTTTTATGGTTTGGAAGATAAGGAGATCCAACAAAGAATCATAGCACGGCTCAAAAGGGGTGGTCAAGGAGATACGAGAGGACTCAGAAGAATATGATATCTTGAAGATCAAGTGAACTATGAGAAGTGATCACTGGAGTCAAAAGCTGCTGAGAGGTCAACATGAGAACTCAGAATTGACCATTGAACTTAGCAAAGCGGAGGCCTTGGTGCTCTTGACAAGAGCAATTGCTAATAATGTAAAGGAACTCTAAGGCTTCAACGTTAGAAAAATTGTCAACCTAAATTTTGGATTTCCTGTAGATTAGTAGAGAATGAAATGAAGAAGACCACAATGCAACAATCGGACACTGAAAAATGCCTGTCAATAGCTGCATATTGATAGGCCACTTTAATGAAGTAGAAGGAAGGAGAAAACAAAAGTCAGGTGGTATGAATTACACAAGAGGAGAGGCAGTTAAACTGAAGGACTTGGATATATTGGTTATCAATGAGTAAATTACCCCAGGCTTGTTAATTTAGGTAATTAGTGCATAACATGAGAAAGAATAAGGTCAAGATGTTGGTCTGCATCCTAGACAGCTATCCTGACAAAGGAAAGAACACTGTCCCATTGCCAGGGCATACATTTCAGGCTTGTACAGCCATCTTGCAAATGATGGTGGCCTGATGTTAATCACAGTGGATTCCTAACATTAAAGTGCAGAAGGCTCGGGGAAGGGGGTTCCCTGTATTTAGAAGAACTACACAGATATTTCTAAGAGTAGATAAGAAGTACCATCTTCCATTTAGGAACCATTTGAACATCAACTACTCTATTTGATGAATGATATTTTATACATATATACATAACTTTATATACGTTAAAAGTATGACTTTTAGTGTCCAGCAGTCAAGAAAAAGTCTCAACTGGGCCACTTAGTAGACGTGTTATCTTGGGAAAATTAACCTCCTTCTCTAAATCTCAATTTTATCACTTGTGAACTGGGGATTATAAGCGTGTCCAATTGCCATAGGGTTGCTTGAAAGGTTAAAAGGGATCATATTCAGCACAGTGTCTGACACATAATAAATATTAGCTCTTATTATTCTTCAACATGGAAAGCAAGAAGATTTATTTGCTGAAATATAATTGTTTCCAAGGTCCCACCCTGCTGTGTTTGTTAGTTTAGAAGCATTTTTCTGCACCACCTTTCAACTTTATTTTAATTTGGGGACTCACCAGAGACTGATTTTTGTTTTGTTTCAGTTGTTCAGAAGTCACCTATGAAGTTAAGCCTCTTATGTGGATTAAGTCAATGGCAATATTGATTTGGGCTTTTTATGAGCTACCAAATCTAGTTATCATAACCTTTCAAGGAAGGAAAAAAATCCCCTGGAAGATTAGAAACTCTCCCATTCTCACTTTGAGTAGACTAAATTGTAAAATAATCCAGTGGATGCTTAGTTAGGAAGGTCATCAGGATAATAAACTGAAGAGTAATTATTTCCACTTCTTCAAACTACAACATCGATAGAATGTGCCTCCCATACACTACCAATAAAGGAAAATATTCAGATTAATTTGTTCAGTTTTTTTTTTTTACCAGTTCCTGAGCATTCCCAACATAACAGACTGATTAGCAGGCACTGAATTTTGAATAAACATGGGTGTGCAACGATGGCAGCTGAAACAAAATGAGATCATGAAACCTTTCCAATGGGTTTGCGGCATGAAGGCAATAGAAAGATGATGAAGACTCCAAAAGAGTAAGGCTCATGTGCTGTTGAGGGCTCACTAAAACCGCATCCTTGAGGTCAATGCCATCAGTCAGTTACTGGGAATACATGTTCTAATGTTGAAAACTACTCTGGAGAGAGTTTTAAAAGACCTAAAGTACAACAAAAGCCAGTCTGCCTTTAGCAGATTACAGAATAGGATGACTTTTCTAATCCAATCATTTAATGTGCATGACTACAATACTGAAAACGGTGGGTGTTAGGAATCTGATTTTCATCAACACTCTTTCAGGATTTAAAACTTTTATTATCTGGTGTCAATCATGTCATTTTAAGGAGGGACATTCTCGAGAAGATTTGAACTGAAAACCATTCTCTGGTGTTCTATAGCAGTTTAACTGAAGATGTTACAACTATAGTCACTATGACAAGACTAAAAAGTTTGCTAAGCCCGTTTCTACTAGTGCTCATCCATATAGTTAAGCATAGAGCAAGTGCATGGAAACTCACACTTTTCAATTAAATCAGACTGTCTGTGGACATGGGATGCTCCCTTATTTCCATGCATTAAGTTCCACTTCACTCACTTTCATGTTAATTCCAGTGACACAATTTCCTAGATCCTAAGGATAGGCAGGAAATCACTATCTGAAAATGGCTGTAACTGGCATCCTCTGAGTTGAAGGCAATGAAAAGGATTTGACAATTAAGAATAATACTGGTATCCCAGCAGTTTTCAGAATAATTTATACATACAATATCAGTCGATCCTCTGCACCACAGTGAGGAAATAGCATCTTCACTTCACATAAGAAAACACAAAACCTTGTAAAAGTCATCTCATTAAAAGAAAAATATTTCTGAGCACTTACTATGGGATAGAGTTTTAAGAGTAAAAAGGACAGAGCTTCCGGCCAAGATGGAGGCATAGGTAGTCACACTGTGACTCCTCGCGCAACCAAAACTAAGGACAACAAAAATTGAGAAACAAGAAACAACCAGAACAGACAGAAATGAACTAAATGGAAGTCTGACTACCATACATCCAGACCGGTAAGGAGGGTGGGAGTCGGAGGCCTGCGGAGAGGGGTCGAGGGGTCCGGGCAGGAAAAAGCGGTGGCTGGCAGATGTGGGCGCGCAGGGCGCAAAGAGCAGTTGGCAGACCCCGGGAGTTCAGGGGCAGCTGATGGACCCGGTGGCAGACCCAGTGTGCCGCAGCCACACGTTCACGTGCAGACAAACTAAGCGGAAATGGGCAGCGACACAGACTGTGCAATCCAGGGCCCCAGCGCAGCCGGGAAACAAAGCCTAAGAGCACCAACTGAGGACACCTGTGGGAGCTGATGCCCGGAGATTCTCTCAGCCTCACAGGAGGCTCCTCGGGGAAACCCACAGGGTCTGAATAAGTGCACAGGCCCACCCGCCCGGAAGCCAGCACCAGAAGGGCCCAGTTTGCTTGTGGGAGGTGGCAAGGGGGACTGAGGTCCTGGAGAGAGCGGAGCAGGTGCCATTTTTCCCTCTCAGACCCCCCCCCACATACAATGTCACAACCCAGCGACTAAGATGCCCCGCCCTGGTGAACACCTAAGGCTTTGCCACCCTTACGTAACAGCCGAAACCAGATCAAAGGAAAATAAAAAATAAAAAAGATGGCTCAAACAGAATTAAAAGCCCCAGAGCCAATTTTTTTAAGTGACCGAGAAATAGTTAACCTATCAGATGCACAGTTTAAAGCACTGGTGATCAGGATACTCACAGAATTGGTTGACTTTGGTCATAAATTAGATGAACAAATGCAGGCTACAATAAGAGAAATGAAGGAAAACGCACAGGGAACCCAATAGTGATGGGAAGAAAACTGGGACTCAAATCAATGGAGTGGACCAGAAGGAAGAAAGGAACAACCAAACAGAGAAGAATGAAGAAACAAGAATTCAAAAAAATGAGGAGAGGCTTAGGGACCTCCAGGACACCTTTAAACATTCCAACATCCAAATTATAGGGGTACCAGAAGGGGAAGAGGAAGAGCATCAAATTGAAAACTCATTTGAACAAATAATAAAGGAGAACTTTCCCAATCTGACACGGGAAATAGACTTCCAGGAAGTCCAGGAAGCTCACAGAGTCCCAAAGAGGTTGGACCCAAGGAAGAACATGCCAAGGCACATCATAATTACATTAGCCAAGGTAAAAATGAAGGAGAGAATTCTAAAAGCAACAAGAGACAAGGAGACAGTCACCTACAAAGGAGTTCCCATCAGACTGTCAGCTGATTTCTCAAAAGAGACCTTACAGACAAGAAGGGGCTGGAAGGAAGTATTCCAAGTCATGAAAGGCAAGGACCTACATCCAAGATTGCTCTATCCAGCAAAGCTTTCATTTAGAATGGGAGGGCAGATAAAGTGCTTCTCAGATAAGGTCCAGTTAAAGGAGTTCATCATCACCAAGCCCTTATTATATGAAACGTTAAAGGGACTTACCTAAGAAAAAGAAGATTAAAAATATGAACAGTAAAAAAGAAGTCATCAAATGGAGGGTTAGCAACAGGGAAGTGGGAGGAGGAGAGAGGGGGAAAAGATATAGAGAATAAGTAGCATAGACAGTAGGTAGAAAATAGACAGGGGGAGGGAAAGAATAGTATGGGACATGTAGACACTAAAGAACTTAAGACACATGGACATGAACTAAAGGGGGGAATGTGGGT
>PVIA01008173.1:0-74738 GCA_004024845.1 Tonatia bakeri
TCCCAACTTCCCTCCCATTACCACCCTCCCCCTAGTTTTTATCCATGTATCTTTTAACTTTGTTCCTGTAAACCCTTCCCATTTTCCCCTGAAACTCCCTCTTCTCTCTCCTGTGGTCACTTTCTGCCTGTCCTCTATTACAGTGTCTTTGACTATATTTTGCTTGTTTCACTGTTTTGTTGAAAATATGGAATGCTTCACGAATTTGTATGTCATCCTTGCACAGGGGCCATGCTAATCTTCTCTGTATCGTTCCAATTTTAGTATATATGCTGCCAAAGCAAGCACTAATGTTGATCAGACTTTAAGGAAAATAAATACACACAATATTTAGATGAACAGTACTGTAGCATAGGGAGACTGACATCAAAATATAGAAATAACAACGCAGACTATCCTATATCAAGTACACAACAGAATCAATGACACTGGGGAAACAAAGTTGGAATGCACTATCTATAACATATAAACCATTTTTCAATCAATTTAGAATTTTTATCTTTTGAACCAATGAAATTATCTTTTACTTATTTCAGATTTATTAACTTTATCTGTTCAGACCTGTCTTAATTTTAGGAATTCTTTCCTCTTTAAAAAAATGTTTTTTTCAGTACAAACTTGTTTTGAAGTAGTTTTTTTCCCTTCATTTTGAATTTGCTAGCTTTAATGCCTTTTCTTGCTGTGTTTCAGGTTGGTTATTCAATATTTCATATATATTTATTAATTTCTGTGACTGAATTGTTATCTAAATATCAGACAAATTTGAGAAAGACAAAATAATTTTGCTCCTAAGTCCTTGGACAAAATGAAAATCTACTAATCCATTCCCTGATCTCTAGCCTACCTGAGACAATATTTCAGCAGCACACTTTGCATTACTTCCCCTGCAGAATAGCCATGCAGTTTCAATTTAATTTTAGTTTAAAAACAAATAAGAATTATTTAAAAAATGGACATTTAAGTCTCAACCTGAGTTTTATCACTATATGAAACTGTCTCCCCCAAAATTTGTCCAAAGCTTTCTATATGTTTCAGTAAGTTTTTCTGTATAATTAAAATTTGTAATGACTCTAATGTATTAAATTATGTCATTATTTTTCTTTTTGTTAGGAACTTTGACCTCCTTTAATATGAAGATTTTTTTATTCACCTTTTTATTGCCAGTGCTTGACATGGTGTCTGGTAAATCATCAAGGTGTTCTGCATTGCTTAATATGTTTTGCATAAATTAAAAATCTATGAAAATAATTATTGTTCACATATTTCTTTTATAAATTAGAATAATACAAGGAATTGAACTGAAGAGAATTTTATGAGATAATATTAATCTTGTTTTATTATAAGAAAATTAGGAATGCTGATTTGCAACTTCTGTATCAGTGTACAGAATATGTGTCATGAACTCAGCCATTCCCTACTTCACTGGATGTCCATGTACCGACATGCCAGTAAATATAGAAACTATACACATTGTTTTAGTTTTCTAAGGAAATTCCACACAGTTTTCCACAGTGGCTGCACCAGTCTGCATTCCTACCAACAGTGTACTAGGGTTCCCTTTTCTCCACAACCTTGTCAGCACTTGTTTATTGATTTGGTTTTGATATGGCCATTCTGACTACTGTGAACTGGTATCTCATTGCGGTTTTAATTGGCATCTCTCTCCTGGGTAGTGATATTGGACATCCTTTCATTTGTTTTTGGGTCCTCTGTATGACCTCCTTGGAGAAGTGTCCAGCAGTTCCATTGCTGGCACTATACCCTAAGAATCTTGAAACACCAATTCGAAAGAAACTATGCACCCCAATGTTCATAGTAGCACAATTTACAATAACCAAGTTTTGAAAGCAACCTAAGTGTCCATCAGTAAATAAGTGGATAAGAAAATTGTGGTACATTTACACCAAGGAATACTACCCAGCAGAAAGAAAGAAGATCCAACCCTTTACAATACCTTGGATGGAACTGAAGAGCACTATGCTAAGTGAATAAGCCAGGCAATGAAAGACAAATACCATATGATCTCACCTTTAACTGGAATCTAATCAACAAAACAAACAAGCAAGCAAAATATAACCAAAGACATTAAAATTAAGAACAGACTGACAGTAACCAGAGTGGTTAGTAACCACAGTAAGCCTAAAGTGGGTAGTATCAAAGGTGGGAAGTGGGGATGCCTGGTGGGGGTGGGGGAAAAATGTAGACATCTGTACTTGAGCAGAAAATAAAATAAAAGGATATTTTAAAATAAAATAAAAAGAAATAAAAGAAAAGGATAAAGTTTAAAAATAAATTTAAAAAGAACTATTTTGGATTAGCAAATATTGCACCATCCTTGCATCCCTGGAATAAATCACATAGGCAAAATGAAAGATAAAAATCACATGACTATATCAATAGATGCAGAAAAAGTATTTGATAAAATTCAGACTCTTTATGATAAAAATACTCAGCCAAGTGGTAATAGAGGGAGCATACCTCAGTGAAAAAGGCCATATATGAAATTCCTATGGCAAACATCATACTCAATGGCCAAAAACTAAAAGCATTTCACTTAAGATCAGGAATGAGACAAGGGTGTCTGTTGAGGGCCACCATACCTGGTCTCAGGAAGCTGTGACCCTCTTTGACTTATGCTGAGTGAGAGACCTCCAGACCAGGAGCCACTAAGGAGACAAAACTTATTCCCCTGGCATGAATGCTACCTGTTCTGTGCCTGGCCTTTAATGTTTGATCAGTTAACCAAAGACGGGTAACAATTCTCTAAGATGGAGAATGGACCTAAGACAGGTGCTGACCACATAAAGGCCTTTGGAATAAGACTCACGGGGCTGTGGAAAGGAAGGGGTGATCAACATCAACCCCTGCCCCCTCTGAGCCTGAGTCTTTGTACTTAAATCCAAGTCTCCTGGCTGCCTCTGTCTCCTTCTCTTCTCAGAGCTAAGCAAATAGCCAAAGGGGAAGCTCAGACCGGAGATGGCAGACCCCCAGAGTAATCAGGCCTGGGACATAGAATATGCAAGATCCTGTGAGATCTGTTTGCTGGAGGATGTTATTAACTTGGAATTTAAAGAAACAGACAGGAAACCTTTGGAACCTGTAGTCCTTTCATATGATAAAACTCCAATCTCTGCCTGGAATCACAGCAAGAATTCTGTTAGCATCTTTGTAAGTTACCTGTTCCCTTTGATCCTGTCTGCCAGACTGTGAATCCACAAACTGAGTCTACTTTCTCAATAAAAACTCACTGGGGTAAAGGAACGGGGCGCTCCCCACTAGAGGGTGTAGCCATGTTCTCTATTATCCCCACAGAATTATGCTAGATTCTGTGTATCCCCACAGAATTATGCTAGATTCTGTGTATTACACGTGTTTAATGGACATCCGCAGCCAAGATGAATACCGCAGGATGGCCAGGACGGTAATTTTTTCACAGGTGTCTGCTTTTATCACTCTTATCCCGCATAGTACAGGAAGTGCTAGTCTGTGGGATTAACTTCAGCTCGCAGAATTCTTCTTTCGGCCAAGAATGAGAAATAAGCCATCCTGGACACAATCTTGCTGTTCTGGTGGGAAGTGGGGTGGTGATTCCCTCTAGTGGAGAACACCCTGAGCCCTTCTCCCAAATGGCTTTCTTTGGAAATTTTATGTGTAGTTGTATACAGCATACACACATAGTTCATTAATCAATGTCATAAAGACTATAGTCATACAAAGACAGGTATTATCTGTAGATAATAATGGAAGGAACACAGAGATCTGTCATAGATCAGGGTCTGTTAGTCATGCTGACAACAGAGGGTCTTTTAAGATGTATTTCATGAGATAAGGAGTTTACTCCTTATGCCTTAAACATCTGGCTTATATCTAGAGGACTATACAAAGCAGAACAAGCTTCAATGAACACAATGTATTTATCAGGCCTGGTTTCCATGGGAATCCTTGGTGTTAGAGTAGGGTCATGTCTGACACCTGCATTACCTGGTTTTCCAAGGAGGCTTACTAGCCCCTTTCAGAGCCTACTCTTGAGGGGCTGCAATCTCTAAAACCACACAGAGTGGTCCCCAACACTAGCCACAGTGACTAGACAAGTGTAACCATTTTCAAACCTCGCTTAAACACCCGGCTGTTTGACTGAAGCATGCAGAACCCGGCCCTCTCCCGGCTATGGACACGCTTAAACACACTGCGAACGGCTTGTCGAAACCTGAGAAATCATCATGCATAGAAACAGTTTTCTGTAGGGAAGTCAGGAAGGGAGAAAACACTCTCCAAGTCGGAGAGCATCTGGCTAACCCCCTCATGGGGAGCACCTCGTCCTCCTGCACAACCAGGGTTTTATTCTTGAATACCAATACAGTTTGCATATTACAAGTAGTTAGCTTTTGAAAGGTGCTAGCAGATTTCCTACTGGGATGCTAAGCCAGAGATTTTGGGATTTTATCATTTAAAAAGACTATAGGACTTAAAGCTTAGATCTGTTTCCTGCCTGTGACTTCATATTCTAATTAAAGAGCATCCTCCAGCAAGCAGATCTCACAGGATCTTTGCATATTCTTTGTCCCAGGCCTGATTACCCCAGGGATCCACCATCTCTGGTCTGAGCCACCCCTATGGCTGTTTGCTAAGCCCTGAGAAGGGCTGGAGACAGAGGCAGCCAAGAGGCTTGGATTTCTCATATCTAAGTACAAAGTCTCAGGCTAAGAGGGGACAGGGGTAGATGATCACCCCTTCCTTTCCACAGCCCCTTCATTTCCACAGCCTCGTGAGTCTCATTCCACAGGCCTTTGCATGGTCAGCACCTGTCTTAGGTCCATTCTCTATCCTAGAGAATTGTTACCCGTCATTGGTTAACTGATCTAGCATTAAAGGCCAAGCACAAAACAGGTTGCGTTCATGCCAGGGAAATAAGTTTTGTCTCCTTAGTGGCTCCTGATCCGGAGGTCTCTCACTCAGCCTAAGTCACAGAGGGTCACAGCTTCCTGAGACCAGGCAGGGCGGCCCCCAACAGACAAGAAGAAATAAAAGGCATCCTAATTGGAGAGGAGGAAGTAAAACTATCATTATTTGAAAATGACATGATAGTGTACATACAAAACCCTATAGGCTACGTGAAAAAAGTACTCAACTTAGTAAGTGAATTTGGCAAAGTAGCAAGCTACAAAAACAATATTCAGAAATCAAGCTCTGGTTGGTGTGGCTCAGTGGATTGAGCACTGATCTGCAAACCAAAGGGACATAGATTCCATTCCCAATCAAGGTACATACCTGGCTTGCAGGCCAGGTCCCCAGTGTGGGGTGCATGAGAAACATTACACAATGATGTTTTTCTCTCTACCTTCTGCTACCTCTAAAAATAAATAAATAATTTCTTAAAGAAACATAATATAGGTGTTTAAAAAAAAGAAATGGAGGGCATTTCTGTACAGTAATATTGAATTGTCAGAAAGAGCAACTAGAAAAAAAAAGCCCATTTACTATAGCAACAAAAATAAGTAAATAAAGTATCTAGGAATAAATTTAACCCAGGTGGTAAAATAAATGTACTTGGAAAATTATAGAACACTGAGGAAAGAAATGGTGGAATATACAAATAAATGGAAGCATATACCCTACTCATGGGTTGAAATAATTAACATCATTAAAATGTTAACATTACCCAAAGCAATCTATACATTCCATTCTTATTATATAATAATGGCATATTTTACAGATCTAAAACAAATACTTAAAAAAATTGTATAGAACCAAATAAGACCCTGAATACCTGCAGCAATCTTGAAAAAGACAAAATATTAGAGGGATTAAAGTACCTGATATCAAACTATACTACAAGACCACTATAATCAAAATAGTCTTGTACTGGCATATGAACAGACACATAGATCAATAGAACATAATAGATAGCCTAGAAATCAATCCATGTCTCTGTGATTAATTAGTATTTGACAAAGAGGCCATGAGTATACAATGCAGTAAAAATACCCTATTCATTAAACGGTTTGTGGAAATTGGACTGGTACAGGCAAAAAAACAAAAATGAAGCTAGACCACCATACACTAGAATAAACACAAAATAGATGAAAGACCTAAATATAAATTTCCCAGAAGAAAACATAGGCAGGAAAATTTCAGATATCCCACTTAGCAATATTTTTGCCAATGTATATCCCAGGGCAAGGGAAATAAAGGAAAAATAAACAAATGAGACTTCATCAAATTAAAAAGTTTCTGCATGACTAAAGAAACCATCATCAAATGAAAAGGAAATCAACTGTATAGAACAACATATTTGTCAAACAAACATCAGAAAAGGGTTTGGTCTCCAAAATATGTGAAGAACACGTGTGACTCAGAAGGAAGATAAACAATCCATTAAACAAATGGGCAAAGGACCTGAGCAGACACTTCTCTAAGGTAGACACATAGATGGCCCATAGACATATGAAAAGATGCTCAAAATCACTAGCCATCAGAGAGATGCAATTTAAAAATGCAATGAGATATCATCTCACATTTGTCAGAATGTCTATTCTGATAAATTAACAAACAACAAGTGTTAGTGAGGATATGGAGGAAAGAAAACCTTAGTGCACTGTTATTGGAAATGCAGACTGGTGCAGCCACTGTGGAAAACAATATGAGATTTCCTCAAAAATCTAAAAATGGAACTGCTGACTGGGCGACCCAAGATGGTGGAGGAGTAAGCATAAGCTACACTAACCTCCTCCCAAAACAAGTCTAGAATTACAACTAAACTGTAAATAAATAAATAATCCAGAGTAACGAACTGAACACTATCTGGAGAGAAGCCATATCATCACAAACAGAAGGAACCACTTCACCATAATGTGAATGATGGCAAGTGTGGAGGAGGCATGAGAGGGCTGACTAGGCTCCCATGGGTGGGAGTTGAATTCTGGAGGAATATTTCAGTGGCTAGTGGGTTTCCCCTGAGAAGTGTGGGATCTAAAGCGCAAGCTGGGCTCCTCAGCCTACAACACCAGATCTGGAAAGGAACCCATATAACATCCAGCTATGAAAAGTAGCTGGGCTTCTGTCTGACAGGGAGAGACTAATAAAGACAGAGAGCCTCTTGAAGGGTCAACATACAAAATTTGGTTTGCAACCACTTTCCCTGTGCTCTGTCAAAGGAAAGGCAGAGTGGACTAGAGATGTTTGAGGAGGGTATGGGTGTGGCTCTGTGGAGAGAACTGAAGGAACAGTCACCACCAGGATCCCTGTGCTGGGTCATTCCCCATACTATGGGAGCCATCACTCAGGCAGAGCACTCTTCTCTGAATGGTATCAGTCTCAGGGGAAGTAATAACCCTGCCTGTAGGAATTACTCTGCCCCACCCAGTGGTGCTGAAGCTCAGCTGTTGATTACAACTTGATCAGAATAATGACTAATCAGTTTTATAGTTGATTAGTTTAACAACTAAGGTGGAAAATACAAAGAAGTAGCCAAAGTGGGAAGACAAAACAATGGACCCCAAGAATAAGAGAATTCTCCTGAAGAACTAGATGAAATGGAAGCAAGTAACTGATCATATAGTTTAAGTAATGATTATAAGTATACTCAATATCATTAAAAAAGACATAGAAACCATAAAAATGGGCCAAACGGAAATAAAGAATGCAATATATGAAAAAATTAATACAATGGTAGGAACAAATAGTAGGTTAGATAAAGTAGAGGATCAAATCAGTGTTTCAGAAAACAAGGCTGGAAAAAAAAACACCCAGGAAGAACAGCTGAAAAAAAAAAGAATTTAAATAAACGAGAAGAGCTTAAGAAACATTTTTGACAACATGAAGCAGAACAACATCTACCTCATGGAAATACTTGAAGAAGTGAGTAGGCAAGGTATTGAGGACCTATTTGAAGACATAATGACTAAAAACTTCCATAATCTATTGTAGGAAAAAGTCACACAAGTCCAGGAATCTCAGAGAGTCCCAAACAAGTTGGACCCAAAGAGGCCTACACCAGGACTCATCTAATTAAAACGACAAGACTTAAAGACAAGGAAATAATCCTAAAAGCCACAAGAGAAAAGCAGGTAGTTACCTACAAGGGAGCACCAATTAGGCTGGAATCTGATTACTCAACAGAAACATTTCAGGCCAGAAGGAACTGGTATGAAATATTCAAGGTGATGATAAGCAAGAACATAAAACCAAGGCTACTTTACCCAGCAAGGCTATTATTTAAAATCAAAGGAGAAATAAGGATCTTCACAGACAAGAAAAAGTTAAAGGAGTTCGATAACACCAAACTAGTACTGCAACAAATATTAAAGGTCTTACTTCAGGAAGAATAAGAAAGAAAAGAGAAATTAAAAAAAGGAGGAAAATAGTCTAACAATAAAATGACACTACATATGTATTTATCAATAATCACATTAAATGTAAACAGCCTAAATGCTCTAACTAAAAGACAGAGGGTAGCTAAACGGAAACTGAAACAAGACCCATATATATGCTGCCTCCAAGGACCCCATCTCACATCAAAAGATACACACAGACTAAAATAAAAGGGTTGGAAAAAGACATTTTATGTAAGTGAAAAGGGGGAAAAAAAGCTGGAGTAGTGGTACTGATACCCAACTAAATAGACTTTAAAACCAAGTCTATAGTAAGAGACAAAGAAGGACACTACATAATGATAAAGAGAACAATCCAACAAGAGGATATAGCCCCAGTAAACATTTATGCACCCAACATAAGAACAGCTAAATATGTAAAGCAAATCTTGTTGGATAGAAAGGGAGAGACTGGCCATCATAACTAGGGATTTTAACACTGCATTAATCCAAGAGGAAAATCAATAAGGAGACAGTGGCCTTAAATGACACACTAGATCAAATGCATTTAATTGATATCTTCAGAGTATTTCACCCCAAAGCAGCAGAATATACATAATTTTCAATTGCACAAGGAACTTTTTCTAGAATAAACCAGATGTTAGGATACAAAACAAGTCTCAATAAATTAAAGGAGAATGAAATCATATCAAGCATCTTCTATGACCACAATGTTATAAAGCTAGAAATCAATCACAAGAACACTGAAAAATATGCAAAGACATGGAAGCTAAATAACATGTTATTAAATAATGAGTGGGTCAATAATGAGATAAAAGGGTAAATCAAAAAGTACCCTGAAATAAGTGAAAATGAGGTCACAATAATCCAAAATTTGTGGGACACCGGGAAAGCAATCCTAAAACAAAAATTCATAGCATTATAGGCCTATTAAAGAAAAAGAAAGAAAGAAAGAAAGAAAGAAAGAAAGAAAGAAAGAAAGAAAGAAAGAAAGAAAGAAAGAAGGAAGGAAGGAAGGAAGGAAGGAAGGAAGGAAGGAAGGAAGGAAGGAAGGAAGGAAGGAAGGAAGAAAGAAAGAAAGAGCTCAAAGAAACAATCCAAATTCACACTTAAAGGAACTTGAAAAAGAACAACAAATAAGGTCCAAAGTGAGTAGAAAGAAGGAAATAACGAAGATCAGAGCAGAAATAAATGAAATAGTCTAAATAAATGATAAAATAGATCAATGAATCCAGGAAATGGTTCTTTGAAAAGATAAACAATATTGACAAACATTTTACCAAACTCATCATGGAAAAAAAGAAAGGACACAAATAAATAAATTCATAAATGAAAGAGGAGAAATTGACAGAAAAGAAATACAAAGGATTATTAGAAAATATTTGAACAACTATATGCCAACAAACTGGACAACCTAGACAAAATGGATAAATCCTTAGAAACATACATCTTCTCAAATTAAATCAGGAAGAATCAGAGAATCTAGGTAGATAGATTACACCTAAAGAAACTGAAGCAGGAATCAAAAAGCTCCCAACAAACAAAAGCCCTGGACCAGATGGCTTCACAGCTGAATTTCATCAAACATTCTGAGAAGAAATAACAGTTCTCCTTTTCAAAAGATTTCATAAAATTCAAGTGGAAAGAATTCTCCCAAACTCATTTTTTGAGGCCAGCATTATCCTAATTCCAACACCAGATAAAGACAGTATAAAGAAAGAAAATTATAGGTCAATATCCCTGATTAACATAGATGCTAAAATCCTCAACAAAATATTAGCAAACCAAATACCACAGTGCATCAGAAAGATCATACGCCATGATCAAGTAGGATTTATTCTGGGAACACAGGTTTCTTACAACATTCACAAGTCAATAAATGTGATTGATTCACGACATACACAAAATGAATGATAAAAAACATATGATTATGTCAATAGATGCAGAAAAAGCTTTTGATAAAACCAGCACCCATCATGAACAAGACTTTCAGCAAAGTGAGAGTAGAGAAAATATACCTAAACATAATAAAAGCCATATATAGTAAACCCACTGCCAGCATCATACTCAATAGTCAAAAATTACAATCGTCCCTCTTAAGAACAAGACAGGGACATCCTCTTTCACCTTTCTTATTATACATAGTACTGGAAGTCCTAGCCAAAGTAGTCAGAAAAAAAAAGAAATAAAAGGCATTAACACTGGAGAGGAAGAAGTAAAACTCTTTATTTGGAGTTAAGATAATACTGTACATAGAGAACCCCAAAGATTGTACCAAGAAATTACTAGAACTGATAAAGGAAATCAGTGAAGTAGCAGGATGCAAAATTAATATCCAGACATCTGTTGCATTTTATATGACAATAATGAAATAACAGAAATGGAAATTAAGAAAATAACCCCACTCACAATTGCTTCAAAAATAATAAAATGTCTAGGAATAAACATAATCAAGGATGTAAAAGACTTGTTCTCAGAAAATTATAAGACTGAAAAAAGAAATTGAAGAAGATAGAAATAAGTGGAAGGACATACTGTGTTCATGAATTGGAAGAATTAACATCATTAAAATGTTCCAACTACCAAAGCAGTATATAGATACAATGCAATTCCTATCAAGATTCCAATAACACATTTCACAAAACTAGAATAAATATTTCAAAAATTTATATGGAACCACAAAAGGCCCCACATAGCAATAGCATTCCTGAGAAAGAATAGTAAAATTGGAGGAATCACACTACCTAATATCAACCTATACTATAAGGCCATAATAATCAAAACAGCCTGATACTAGCATAATAATAGATATATAGATGAATGGAACAGAATAGGGAGCCCAGGAATAAACTGACGCCTTTATAGTCAATTAATATTTGACAGAGGAAGCAAGCACATACAATGGGCTGAAGATAGTTTATTCAGGAAATAGTGTTGGGAAAATTGGACAGATACATGTAGAAAAATAAACCACCTTCTTACACTAAACACAGGAATAAATTCAAAATGGATCACAGACTTAAATGTTAGACCCAAAACCACAAAAATCCTAGAAGAAAACATAAGCAGCAAAATCTCAAACATTGCTCATAGCAATTTTTTATTGGATATATCTCCCCTGGTAAAGGAAATAAAGAAAAAATAAACAAATGGGAATATATCAAACTAATTTTTTTTCTTTGCACAGAAAAAGAAATCATCAACAAAATAAAAAGACAACCCACAGAATGGGAGAACATATTCGCAGGTATATCTGATAAGGGGTTAATATCCAAAATTTATAAAATACTTACAAAACTCAACACCAAAAAAAATTTAAAAAATAGGCACATGACCTGTGTAGACGCTTCTTCAAAGAGGACGTATAAACAGCCAATAGACATGTAAAAAGATGCTCAATGTCTCTAATCAACAAAAGATGCAAATTAAAACTGCAATAAGATACCATCTCACACCTGTCTGAATGTCTATCACCAATAAATCGACAAACATCAAGTGCTGGCAAGGATGTAGAAAAATTGCAACCCTTTTGCACTGTTGGTGGGAATGCACACTGGTGCAGCCACTGTGAAAAGCAGTATGGAGACACCTGAAAATTAAAACTGGATCTGCCTTTTGACACAGCAATCCCATGTGTGGGAATATATCCAAAGGAACCCAAAACATTAATTAGAAAGCACATAAGCACTCTTATGTTCTTTGCAGCATTATTTACAATCCCTGAGATATGGAAGAAGCCCAAGTGTCCATAAATAGTTGGCTAGATAAGACAACTATGGAACATTTAAACAATGGAATTCTACTTGTCCATAATAAAGTAGAAAATTTTACCCTTTGCAACAGTATGGATGGACCTAGAGAACATTATGCCAAGTGAAATGATTCAGTCAGAGAAAGAAAAGTACCATATGATTTTACTCATGTGTGGAATCTAATGAACAAACTGAACTAGCAAGCAAAACAGAGACAGACTCATAGATGGAGAGCAGATAACAGCTAGTGGAGGTGGGAAGAGGTTAAGGAGTGGAGGGACTGACCAAAAAGGAAGAAGGACTCATGGACATAGACAACAGTGCGGTGATTGCTGAGGGGAGGGAGTATAAGGGGACTAAATAGTAATGGAAAAAAATACAATGCAGATTAAATCAAAATGAATAAATAAATAAATAAAAATAAAATTGGAAGTGCATTTTGACACAGCAATTCCATTATTAGAAATACTTGTATACCCTAAGAATCCCAAAACACCAACTGAAAAGATCTATGCTCCCCTGTGCTCATAGCAGTGCTATTTAAAATAGCCTAGTGTTGGAAATAGCCCAAATGCCCATCAATAGATGAATGGATTAAGAAATTGTGGTACAGGTACATGATGGAATATTATGCAGTAGAAAGAAGGAATTCCTACCTTTTGCGAGAGCATGGATACAGCTGGAGACTATTAAGCTAAGTGAAATAATCTAGTTGGTGAAAGACAAATATTATATAAACTCACCTATAACTGGAATTTAATGATAATAAACTAATGAGCAAAACAGAAGGAGAGACATGGAAACGTGGAACAGACCGACAGCTGCCAGAGGGGCAGGGTGGGGAGTTAATGATGGAAAGAAGGGAAAAGGATTAGTTAAAGAACATATATGAATGACCCATGAACATAGACAATGGTGTGGGGAGTGAGGGAATTGAGGCATGGGCCAGGTGGAGTAGGGCAAAGAGGGAAAAATTGGGACAACTATACTAGAATAAACAAGAATAAAAAAAAATACACCTAAGCTCTAGACAAGTAATTCACCACTTTCTATAGTAGATATAAAAAAACACATGAATATTTTTTTACAAATATTTTAGTGGAACATATATTATTACAAGTCAGTTTAAAATCATATGAACATTAAAAATTATATCTTTTTTTCAACATGAAGAAACGGTGCCCATACCAAAATAAAAACACTGACTCTATTGTACGGATTTTATATGAATTGCATAGAATCTCTTCTGCTACCCCATTAACAGTAAATATTTTAGAAATTAGAAACACGTTTCTAGCAATAGCAAGGCATTTGACGGTAACAGATAGCATCAGGGCAAGTTGTATAAAATGGATGATAATAGGTACATCTCTCATTACCACAGAAGTGAATATAAGTAGAGTGCATATCTATAGAAGCCTATTTAAGAAAACCACACAAAAATGTGGTCCATGAATGAGCATATTTTAAAACAAAAACTAATGGCACTATGGTTATGACAAAAACCAGGGGCAGAGTTTGGTCTATTTTCCAAAGATTAAAAAATGATCAATTAGTGACTTCTGGCCAAGATGGATACGTAGGTAGATACATTGTGCCTCCTCACACAACCAAAAGAATGACAACAACAAATTTAAAAACAAATATAACCAGAACTGCCAGAAGATCAAACTGTATGGAAGACCGACAGACAGTGCAACCCAGGGATCCAGCACAGGAAAGAAAAGACTCAAAACCTCTGACTGAAAAAAAAAAAAAAAAACTGTGGGGGTTAAAGCAGCAGAAGAAACTCCCAGCCTCAAAGGAGAATTTGTTGGAGAGACCCACAGGGTCACAGGACATATACAAAGCCACCCACCTGGGAATCAGTACCAGAAGGGCCCAATTTGCTTGTGGGTAGCAGAGGAAGTAATTGAAAGCTGGCCAAGAGCTGAACAAGTGACATTCTTCCTTCTCAGAACCCTCCCCCACATACAGTGCCACAATGCAGCAAAGTGGGTTGCCTCACCCTAGAGAATACTTAAGACTCCACCCCTTATTATGAAACAGGCATGCTAAGACCAAAAAAAAAAAAAAAAAAAATGGCTCAAATGAAAGAAGAGATCTAAACTCCAGAAAAAATACAACTGAGCAATGAAGAGATAGCCAACCTATCAGATGCAGAGTTCAAAACACTGGTAATTAGGATGCTCACAGAAATGGTTGAGTATGGTTGCAAAATTGAGGAAAAAGTGAAAATTATGCCATGTGAAATAAAGGAAAAGGCACAGGCAATCAACAATAAAGGGAAGGAGACTGGGATTCAAATAAATGGTTTAGACCAGAGGAATAAATACACATTCAGCCAAAACAGAATAAAGAAATAAGAATTCAAAAAAAAAAAAGGAGGGGAGGCTTAGGAACCTCTAGGACATCTTTAAACATTCCAACATCCAAATCATAGGGGTGCCAGAAGAAGAAAAGGAAGAGCAAGAAATTGAAAACTCATTTGAAAAAATAATAAAGAACTTCCCCAATTTGGCAAAGGAAATAGACTTCTAGGAAGTCCAGGAAACTGAGAGAGTCCCAAAAAATTTGAACCCAAGGAAGCACACACCAAGGTACATTATAATTACATTACCCAATATTAAAGGTAAGAAGAGAATCTTAAAAGCAGCAAGACAAAAGGAGTGAGTTACCTACAAAGGAGTTACCATAAGACTATCAGCTGATCTCTCAAAAAAAAAAAAAAACTTACAGGCAAGTAGGGACTGGAAAGAAGTATTCAAGCCCTGGCTGGTATGGCTCAGTGGATTGAGTGCCAGCCTGTAAACTAAAGGGTTGCTGCTTCGATTCCCAGTCAGGGCACATGCCTGGGTTGTGGTCTAGGTCCCCAGTAAGGGCCTCATGAGAGGCAAATGTTTCTCTCCCTTTCTCCTCCTGTTCCCCTCTTCTCTCTCAAAAAAAATATTTCAAAAAATAAAAAGATAACAAAAAAAAGAAGTATTCAAAGTCATGAAAGGCAATGATCTACATTTAAGATTACTCTATCTAGCAAAGGTATTGTCTAGAATGGAAGAGCAGATAGAGTGCTTCGAAAATAAGGTCAAGTTAAAGGAGTTCATCATCACCAAGCCCTCATTATATGAAATGTCAAAGGGACTTATCTTTAAAAAAGAAGATAAAAAATACAAACAGTAAAATGATAAACTCACAACTATCAACAACTGAACCTGAAAAACAAACACAAACAAACAAAGAAAAGCCCTAGCAAACTACTAGAACAAGAACAGATTCAGAGAAATAGAGATCACATAGAGGGTTATCAGCTGGGAGTAGGAGCAGGGAGAGTGGGGAAAAGGTACAGGGAACAAGGAGCATTTTGTACCCTGTAGGTACAAAATAGGGAAGTTAAGAACAGAGTAGGAAATGTAGAAGCCGAAGAACTTATATATATGACCCATGGACATCAACTAAGTGGGTAGGAATGCTGGTGGGAGGGAGGGTACAGGGTGGAGGGGAAAAAGGGGGGGAAAATTGGGACAACTGTAATAGCATAATCACAAAAATATATCAAAAAATGAAAATAAAGACTGATTTAAAAAAATGATCAGTTAAAATGAGAAATAGAAAACTATATCCTTCATTTAGTAAATATCCATGTAATAGCTGTTATAAAACACCCTAAATCCTAAAAGAATACTAACAGGTAAAAACAGTTCTGACCTTTCTTTTTACAATTTTTTTTTATTGTTGTTCAAGTACACTTGTCTTCATTTCACCCCACCTTGGCACTCCCAACCATCTCCACATCCCACCCTTGAACCTATCCCCTTTGGCTTTGTCCATGTGTCCTTTACACATGTTCCTTGATGGATGACCTTTAAAGAGTTGTTATGGAAAAGGTCCACACTAGTATTTAAACCCAGGTGTGGCAGCCATGCTGGGGTTTAACCACATGGTTTTGGGGTCAGATAGATGGGTCTCTTGACCATGAAGCTTAGGAAGCAGGAAAGCAAGATGTAGCAGCCATGCAAAGCTCTCTTTCTTAGCAGTTTGAAAGAATAAAGAAGGAATCCTACCAGCACACCATGAGGATGATGTTTTGGATTATCAATGGGACTCTAGCCAAGCTACGGACTTCTATTTCTTTTCCTGAAATACAGTACCCCTGAGGGTTCTGATTTGGCAAGGGGAGGCAGGACTGTGTGTGTTTGTAGGTGTATCTTCATTTGTAAAGCGAGTGGGATTTAACAGTGACATTCCACCATTACTCTAAACTTGTATAACTTTTGAATAAGCAGTTCCTTTCCTTTTTACCAAAAAAAAAAAAAGAACTTTGTTCCACAGGAACTGAACACAGGTACATGCACAAAGATATTTTCAATATAAAATAGCTAATTATAAATTTTAGGGAAGCTCACAGCAATATGACATCCCAACACTCTCTGTGTTCCTCCTATTTTTGTAGCAGCAATGGGCTTTCATGTGGGTTGTCACTAATGAAAGCCATGATTAGTAATCTGAAATTCACTGCTAGTCCAGGAATCTAGGGCTGGACCAGTACATGGGATCAGCGCAGATTTCCACAGTGCAGGTTATTACTTCAGTAGGGCATTTGAGCCATCTATAGAGGATTTGAAGTTCTAATAATTTCCTAAATATTAACATATACTTTATACACAATACTATTATTTGACAATAGTGAATAAAGTTGAAAGACTACAGTAGTAAATGCTGATAGTGAATAAGAGGATTTTCTATGTCAGCATTCTAAAACAATACTCAAAATTAAAATGAAATAAATGGTAAATGCATTAGTCAACTCTACTTTTAACATTTTAAAATATTTGTGACCCCTAAATGGTAAGAAAGAACAGGAAACTAATGTGAGATAATACAGAAAAAAAAACAGAAGAGATTGAGACCAATATCATATCATGGAAAATTATTCTGTATAAAAATCAGGATTGTCAAATTCCCAAAACCTATTTAATAGGCAAAAACAAAGAAAAATTTTGACACCCTATGAGAATCAATCATAAATTTGCTTATCTGGAAAAACCATTCAGATACTCTCACAATGCCAAAGAAATATATGTTGAAGGGAAAAAGAGAAGTATTGATGACTAGTAATAAAGAACAACACCCCATCATGTTTAACTATAAAAATGTGAACAGGAGAACAATATTAAATAAGAGATACTAGCAGTAACTGAAATAACTCTATCTTAGAGAGAAGGATATTCAATATTTCTATGTTTTCATTCACATTTAATTTACAAAAATTATCAAAACATCAGGCATAAATATGGAAGCTATTAAGTAATTTAAGTCAAAGCTACATTTATTTGGAAACATAAGCAAATGAAAAATTATTGAACTCTTTAGTAATTCCAACATCTGTCCCTTCTATACATTGCCTATTTGTAAAAACACTAAGGTTTCATCCAAGTGAATTTTTTATTACAGCGTCGGTAGTGGAAATATCACAGCATTTATGGCCTAATGGAAAGTTAAAGCTCTAAGCACGGGAGCATCTCTCCAAGCTGCAGAATCACACGGGCAGGCTTACACAACAGGCACACATGTCAGAAAGCCATCACTGGCATAATTAAGGGAAGACTAGCATTTAGAGCTTAACACCACAAAGCAAAACTCAGCTAAATCACTAAGCTGCATAAATTTTAATGAGAATACCTCAGTCTTATCCTATTTTGGACATTTTATATAGTCTCAGTCATATATGTTAGTACACACCATAAAAGACAAATGACTCCAAAAGTTCGTAAAAGAGAGTTAGGGAAGTAGATGTTTTATTTTAGAATAAGGTAAGAGAGAAACTCATGATAGTAGTTTTACAATTTCTTTATCCTCTAAATTGGTATGAATTCTTATGGATTGACTTTCCACTACTTATTATGAATAAGTGGAAGAGCATAATTATTTGCAGTGCTGGTAATAGAATTTTCTTTGTGTGCAAATTCTATTTGTTGAAGCAGCAACCTTCCGAGTCATCTATTTTTAAGGGTGGCAAAGTGAGCAGAACCAAATTTCTGAACTTAATGACGTTGTCAGTGTAGCTTATGAAACCAGACATTGTAAGAAAAGACATTTGGCATGCACCACACATTATGTATCGGTTAGCTTCTGAGTTCTCCTTGCGATGTAATATATGTTTGGCAAAGTGCCACTCAAACTAAGCAGATTCATTCAACTGTTTTGAATATAAAGAAAATGATACAATGCTTGACCAGGCAGGATAGCTACACATGAATTTTGATGAAGAGGCCCAGTAAAAATGTTTCTGATAACTTGCAGTAGAAACCATCCGAAAGAATAAACAGTGGTGTGTTTCTAAAGAGCATACAGCTGGGTTTATGGTGCAACAATGTCAAACATAAGCACAGGTTTTTTGTTGTATTCCATCAGTCCAATAAAATTAATGGCTACAAGTGACATAGTGATCAATACAACAACCAAAATAAGGTGTGGAGTAGTATGTATACTAGCATATACACAAAAATATGTGTATATATAATCATAAATATGTTAAATGTCTCTGCATATTTGCACACATGCTTTGAAATAACACCATCTTATTTATACAGTTTCCAAAGAGGAAAAAGGAACATGTCCAGACTTTGAGTAAAATGCTATTATTTTTTTATTTATTTATTTTTAATATCTTTTATTGATTATGCAATTACACTTGTCCCATTTTCCCCCCTTCACTCCCCTCCACCCTGCAACCTCCCCCCACCCACATTCCCCCCTCCTTTAGTTCATGTCCATGTGTCATACTTATAAGTTCTTTGGCTTCTACATTTCCCATACTATACTTACCCTCCCCCTGTCTATTTTCTACCTACCATCTATGCTACTTATCCTCTGTACCTTTTCCCCTTCTCTCCTCCTACCACTCCCCTGTTGATAACCCTCCATGTGATCTCCATTTGTTTGGTTCTGTTTTTGTTTTGGTTGTTTTCTTAGTTTGTTTTTGTTTTTGTTTTAGGTGTGGTTGTTAATCATTGCAAGTTTGCTGTCATTTTACTGTACATGTTTTTTATCTTTTTCTTAGATAAGTCCCTTTAACATGTCCTATAAGAATGGCTTGGTGATGACGAACTCCTTTAACTTGACCTTATCTGAGAAGCACTTTATCTGCCCTTCCATTCTAAATGAAAGCTTTGCTGGATGGAGCAATCTTAAATGTAGGTTCTTGCCTTTCATGACTTGGAATACTTCTTTCCATCCCCTTCTTGCCTGTAAGGTCTCTTTTGAGAGATCAGACTGATGGGCACTCCTTTGTAAGTAACTCTCTCCTTTTGTCTTGCTGTTTTAAAATTCTCTCCTTATCTTTAATCTTGGGTAATATAATTATGATGTGCTTTGGTGTGTTCCCCCTTGGGTCCAAGTTCTTTGGGACTCTCTGAGCTTCCTGGACTTCCTGGAAGTCTATTTCCTTTGCCAGGTTCGGAAGTTGTTCTTTATTATTTGTTCAAATGACTTTTCCACTTGTTGCTCCTCTTCTTCTCCTTCTGGTACCCCTAAAATTTGGACTTTGGACTGTTTAAACATGTCCTGGAGGTTCCTAAGCCTCTCCTCATTTTTTTGAATTCTTGTTTTTTTATTCTTGACTGATTGGATGTTTCTTTCTTCCTTCTGGCCCACTCCATTAATTTGAGTCCCAGTTTCCTTCCCAACACTGTTGGTTTCCTGTACATTTTCCTTTATTTCACTTAGGGTAGCCTTCATTTTTTTCATCTAATCTGCAACCAAATTCAGCCAGTTCTGTGAGCATCCTGATTACCACCAGTGTTTTGAACTCTGCTTTTGATAGGTTGGCTATCTTTTCATTGCTTAGTTGTAATTTTTAGGGGGGCTTTCATCTGTTCTTTTGTTTGGGCAATTTCTTTGTCTTGATGCACCTGTTACATAGGAGGGGCAGAGCCTTAGGTGTTCACCAGTGTGGGGCAACTCACATTGCTGTGTTGTGATGCTGCATGTGGGGCAGGAGTCTTAGGGGGAACAATGGTGCTTGCTCCACTCTCTGCCAGATTTCAGTCACTTCCCCCACTTCCCACAAGTGAATTAAGCCCTTCTGGTGCTGATTCCTGTGTGGTTGGGTTTGTGTATGTTCTAAGACCCTATGGGTCTCTCCAATGAACTTTCTTGTGAGGCTGGGAGTTTCTGCTGGCACCTCAACCTTCACAGGTGTTTTCAAAGAGTGATTTGAGGCTTTATTTCCCCACACTGGGACCCTGGGTTGTGCATTCTGTCTTGCTCCCCAGTTTCACCTGGTTTATCTATTCATAAATGTTGGACCGCCTGGTCTGCCAGCTGTCTTGCATGCTGTGCCATGTTCCACAATCCACCACCTAGCTGGATCCAACAGCTGCACTTTGCCAAGAGCCCTCTCCACCTTGGTTGCCCATCTCCGCCCCTCCTACTGATCTGGATGAATGTGTCTTCTTTAACTTCTTGGTTGTTGGACTTCCATATAGTTCAATTTTCTGTCAGTTCTGGTTGTTTTTGTTTTTAAATTGTTGTTGTCCTTCTTTTGGTTGTGCAAGGAGGCATAGTGTGTCTACCTACTCCATCTTGGGCAGAAGTCCAAAATGCTGTTATTTTTAAAATATTCCTTGATGATAACATGTAGTTTTTCTATCTCATATTTTTTCTTCTTAATTAGAAGAATTATGGATGAGAGTCTTTGGGACAATGGTGAACTTGACTTTTTTTCACTCCTTCCCTCTGTAACCTGTATTGCTTTCCAGAATAAAGAAGCTACTGAGCCTGCCCACTGACTATTGGCAAAAAATAAGACCTACGGCTCTTGGGAATTCCAGTAAGAAAAGTTGGCTATATTTCCTCCCTCTATGTCAGCAAATAATTGATAGAGAATATTCCACTATTAATGAAATCTTAAATATAAATCAGAATGCTGAGGATTCTGGAAAGAGGTTGGCCTATAAATCCATCATCTTTACTAGGTAAAGTTGGCACTGTTCAACATGAATGGGTCAGGTTTCATAGACTACTGTGAACCTAAGGAATGTCTGAAAGATGGAGCTAGGCCCTTGCTAATAGTGGAGCTATGCAATTCCTAGAAGACTGAGGAGCAGTTTGGCTCCCCCCCAAGTACCTTCCTAGAGGAGCCACAGCTTGTCCATGGATTCCCTTCATTTCCATTCACCTACTAGACCTGACTAAATAAATAGTGTTGGCATAATAGACAACTCATCTGGGAGAAAAAGTTGGGTCCATCTCTTACTTTATCATCAGTAAAACATTGTTTGAAAATAGTAGAAGATGACAGGAAAAATAGTTGAGTTAAACAATGTTATATACATATTTTCATGATGTAAATGAAAACATTTGAGTGAGGAAAACAAGATGTAGAACAAGACATACAGTTGATTTATTTTCTCCAACACTGAACCACAAATCCACTATATTTGCAAAAGCTTTAGTAGAATTAAAAGGGCAAGTAAAGAAATATATAATGGTAGATACTAGATTATTAACATGGGAAACCATGTGGGTGGAGGCAAGTAAAAGTAAAGGAGAGAGAAAGAAAAAAGAAAAAATGCTGTATCAAAGTTACCTCATGTCTATTATATATTTCATATACTTCAATTTTTAAATTGTGTATATACATTGATATTAAAATGTTACAGAAAATGGTAGTTTTGAATGAAGTTCTGTATTATAGTGCATTTGTGATCTTTAACTACTAAAGAAAAATAATATATGTATATATAAAGATTTACTAAGAAATGTATTAACCAAATCACATCATTAATAAAGTGTCCTCAAAGGTATTCATGATATTGATGAATACATAAGATAATATCTAAATTAATAACATAAAAATTATATCTAAAATCTTTTCAAGATACATTATGGGTTTTAATTTCAGAGCAGAAAATCTTCAAACAGTAAATTCAAAGTAACATGAAGAAGAAAATACTGACAAGAGGGAAGATGGCAGCTTGGTAGGAGGGAGCAGATTTCACTTCCCCCTACACCCAGTAGAAAAACCTAGCCAATCTATGGAGGAACAGAGCAAACAACCAACAATACCACAGCATATATGAAAATAGGAGATCAAAAATTGTAGCGGACATTGAAAAACCAGATGGTAAGGAGAGTGCTTCAGGATAATAAGGGCCCAGGAATCAGCTCGGGGACCAGGGAGGTTGCACCCCCAGGCCCGGTGAGTGATTGGTCTCCCACAGGGCACTCAGGAGAGAGCTGGGTCAATCGCGCTCCCTCCCTGGACAAACAAGGATTGAGCAACACTGGGGGAGGCCTGGTGGCCTGAAGGCACAGAGAGGGGAGTGAGGACTGAAAGACAATCACACAGGGGCTGCAAGCACCCACACATAGCCCTGGGAAGAGTGTGCACTGGAGTCTGTGTGACCAAGGGCAGCCTGGCCTTGAGCTCCCACCCACAACCCAAGAAGAGTGTGTTTTGTGAAAGACCCAAGGCCCACAGCCATGAACTGGGGAAGGCTCAGGTGCTACACAGGTCCCCCAGAGCCCACAGCTGTAAACTCAGGAGAGTGTGCTTAGGAGGGCCTGGATCCCACACCCAGGGCCCTGTGGAGAGGCACCAGACTGGCTCTGGGGAAAATGTGCAGCTATCCCTCGGGAGAGTGCAAGCCAGGCTGACTGAGTGCTGAATAGGAAGGGAGAAAAGAGAAACCAATCGTCCCTCAGCCTGCTGCATCCATGAAGAAAAGAAAAACTGGTTTGGCCAGTTTGAAACCAACAAGAGGTTGCTTGTTTGTTTGTTTGATTTTGGGTTTTTTAAGTATTTTTTAATTATTTTTATATCTCTCAATTCCTTTTGCTTCTCTTTCCTTCTTTCTAGTTTTATTCCTTCTTCCTTTCTTTCCAATTTTATCTCTCCTTCCTTTATTCTTCTGCATTTATTCATTTTTTCTTTTTCTTTTTTCTTTTTAAATACCCACAAGTAACACAAAAAACCCCGAAACTGTGAAAATACGAGAGTTGGATCCAAAAAGGGGGCATCCCAACAGCTGAGACAGTGGGACAAATTTCACTTTAATATTCCAGAGAACCTGCAAATTATTGCATATTTGTATTATTATTTTTCATTATTCTTACATCTTTTATTTTAATAGTATTTTTGGATTGCTCCTCATTCTGTATAGTCTTCTTTGCTTGGCTGGTTATATCATATCATTTGACAGGTTTCCCCTGTTATCTCATTCATAGTGTCTTGCTAATTTACTGTCCTTCACTTCATTTATGTCCCATTAGTACACTACTAAAGGTTCTATACTCCCTATTCTTGTTATCTAGATCTCATAGATTCTGTCAAATGATTGTTGCTCTAATATTACTGTAAATAATAGCTATTCCATACAAGTGTAAATACTATATAACATCCCCCACCCCCAGACCTTAGCCTACTTCACAGTTTACTGAAATCCAATACTGTGGTGATTAACTCTGTTCTCTCATACACTACACCTATTTACTATCCTTTACTCTTACCTTACCTCAGAATCTGACCCCCCACAACCTCACTGCTTCTAGATCCAACTCACAACCCTTCCTTCCCCAACAAGAATTTTATCTTCTTTCCATCCTTTCTAAAAAGTGGCTAGTTGGAAAAAAGTGGCCAGTTAACACTATACATAGCCAAAGGATCTCCTATCTTCTCTACTGGCTGCTACTGTAAATATCATAGAATATTCTCTTGCTGTTTTAAACCATTTTGCCTTCCCCTTCCAACTGATCACAAAAAAGAGTAGGTGGAAGCAGTGAACACCAGGATACCCACTGGAAGAGGAAACCCAACAACAAAGGAACTACTAACAAATAACAACAGAAGGTGAAGACGGGAGTGGAAACCACACTAACCTCAATCCAGGACCTATCTGGTAATATAACTAAATAGTGGAGACACTATCCAGTACAAACAACTGAACAAGAATAAGAGAGAATCCTCAAAACCTTGTACACATGGAAGAACCAGCTTCAACACAGCCTGCCCTCACCAGCACAACAAAATACTGAGGGTCACTCTGGTGGACAGAGTGACCCTCAGTTAACCACCTGGTGAGAAGGACTCACCAAAGAAAGACCCAACTACAATAAAAAAACCCAAAGAAAAAACACAGAGCAAACTTAAATGACAGCCTAAGACCAGTGAGCTCAGGAGACCAAGGAGACTGCACCACTGAATCTCACAGGTATTCTACCACAGAAGTTCACACCATAAACACAGGGAGCCAGAAGAGATCAATTAAAGAAGCTGAGGCTAACAAGAAGAGTCTCACAAACAATGGGAAGACAAAGAACCATCCCCAAGTGAAGGGAAAGGAGGAAGCCTCAGAAAGAATGCTAAATTAAATATAGGCAACTCAACTATCAGATATTGAGTTCAAAGCAATGATTATCAGGAAGCTCAATGAGCTCACAATGAGCTTCCACAAACTACAGGGAAACTACAATAAACTCACTGCAAACTATATCAACATGAAAAAGGGAATAAAAACTGTGAACAAGGGCCAGGAGGAAATGAAGAATACAATTTCTAAACTGAAGAACACAGTAGAAGGAATCAAAAGCAGGATCAAAGAAGCAGAAGATCAGATCAGTGAGCTGGAGGATAAAGTAGAAAAAAAAACACCCAGAAAGAGCAAGAAAAGGAAAAGAGGCTCAGAAAAAATGAAGAGGGATTAGGAGAAATGCAAGATAATATGAAACATAATAATATCTGTATAGTAGAGATACCAGAAGAAGAAGAAAAGCAAGGGATAGAAAACCTATCCAAAAAAGTAATAATGGAAAACTTCCCTAATTTGGTGAGAGAAAAAGCCACACAATTCCAGGACACAGAGCATCCCAATCAAGAGGAACCCAAAGAAGATCACCTCAAGACACATCATAATTACAATGGCAAAATTTCAAGACAAAGACATAATCTTAAAGACAGCAAGGGAGAAACAGGAAGTAACATACAAAGGAGCCCCAATAAGGCTAACAGCTGATTTCTCAATGGAAACACTCCAAGCCAGAAGAGAATGGCAAGAAATATTCCAAAAAAATGAGAACCAGAGGTCTGCAACCAAGGCTACTTTACCCAGCAAGGCTCTCAATCAAGATAGAAAGCCAAATAAGCAGCTTCCCAGACAAAAGAATACACCTCCACCAAGCCAGCTCTGCAAGAGATGCCAAAGGGACTGCTTTAAGGAAAGGAAGTAAAAGAGAGAGAGAGAGAAGAACACAGATATGAAAATGGCAATGAATAAATACCTATTAATAATAACCTTAAACATAAATGGATTAAATGCTCCAATCAAAAGACATAGAATAGCTGAATGGATAAGAAAGCATGACCCACACAGATGCTGCCTACAACAGACCCACCTCAGAACAAAAGACCTATACAGGCTGAAAGTGAAGGTCTGGAAACAAATTTTCCAAACAGACAGGGAAATAAAAAAGCCAGGGTAGCAATACTCATATCAGACAAAATAGACTTCCAAAAAAGGACCATAAAGTGAGACCCAGAAGGTCACTTCATAATACTCAAAGAAAGAATCCACCAAAAGACATAAATATTATAAGTATATATGCACCCAACATAGGAGCACCCAAATACATAAACAAAATCTTAGGGTACTTAAGGAAAGATATTGACAGCAACACACTATAGCAGGGAATTTTAACACCCCACTGTCAAAAATGGACAGATTTTCCACACAAAATATCAACAAAGATATTGTGGCATTGAACAATGCCCTAGAAGAAATGGACTTAACTACTATATAGAGAGCCCTTCATCCCAAAGAAGCTAAATGCACATTATTTTCAAATGCATATGGAACATTTTCAAAGATAGACCACATGATAGGATACAAAACAAGCCTCAACAAATTCAAGAAATTTGAAATCATACCAAGCATTTTCTCAGATCACAAGGGACTGAAACTAGAAACCAACCCCAAAGGAAAAAAAACAAAAACACTCAAAATCATGGAGATTGAATAGCATGTTATTAAACAATGAATGGGTCAAGAATGAAATTAGGGAAGAAATCAAAAAGTTTCTGGAAACAAATGAAAATGAACTCATAATACCCAAAACTCATGGGACACAGCAAAGGCAGTCCTGAGAGGAAGTTCTTAGTGATATAGGTCTACCTAAAAAAGATGGAAACATTTTAAACAAACAACCTAACACTATGTCTACAAGAACTCAAGGAACAACAACAAAAACAGCCTAGAACAAGTAGAAGGAAGGAGATAACTACGATCAGAGCAGAATTAAATGAAATAGAGACTAAAAGCACAATTCTAAGGATCAGTGAAACCAGGAGCTGGTTCCTTGAAAAGGCAAACAAAATCAACAAGCTTAAAGGCTCAACAAGCAGGGTCATCAAGAAAAAAAGAGAGAGGACCCAAATAAACACAATCAGAAATGAAAGAGGAGAGATTACAACTGATACCACAGAAATACAAAGGATTGTCAGAAATTACTATGAAGAACTGTATGCCAAGAAATTTGAAAATCTAGGTGAAATGGACAAATTTCTAGAAAAATATAATCTTCCAGAACTCAATGAAGAAGAAGCAGAAGGCTTAAACAAACCAATAAGAGCAAATGAAATTGAAGCAGTAATCAAAAAAACTCCCAACACACAAAAGCCCTGGACTGGATGGTTTCACAGAACTCTACAAAGTACTTAAGGAAGAGCTATCCCCTATCCTTCACAGAGTATTCCAAAAAATCCAAAATGGTGAAAGACTCTCAAACTCTTTTTATGAAGCCAGCATGATCCTCATCCAAAAACCAGATAGACACAACAAAGAAAACTTCAGGCCATTATTGCTGATGAACACAGATGCTAAAGTCTTCAAGAAAATATTGGCAAACCACATCCAACAATACATTAAAAAGATCATATACCATGATCAAGTGTGATTCATCCCAGGAATGCAAGGATGGCTCAATATTTGCAAAAACAGTAAATGTAATACATCACATAAACAAAAGCAAAAACAAAAATCACATGATCATATCCATACATGCAGAAAAAACATTTGATAAGGTACAGCACTCGTTTATGATAAAAACACTCAGCAAAGTGGGAATAGAAGGAGCATTCTTCAACATAATAAGGCCATATATGAAAGACAGTCAACATCATACTCATTGGGCAAAAACTAAAATCTTTTCCACTAAGATCAGGAACAAGACAAGGTTGTCCACTTTCACCATTTCTATTCAATATAGTATTGGAAGTTTTAGCCACAGCAATCAGACAAGAAAATGAAATAAAAGGCGTCCAAATCACAAAGGAGAAAACAAAACTGTCGTTGCTTGCAGATGACATGATAGTGTACATAGAAAATCCTATAGACTTGGCAAAAAACTGCTCAACCTAATAAATGAATTTGGCAAAACAGTGGGATACAAAGTCAATATCCAGAAATCAAAGGCATTTTTGTACACCAACAATGAAACAGCAGAAGCAGAAATCAAGAAAAAAATCCCATTTGATATAGCAAAAAGAAAAATAAAATACCTAGGAATAAACCTAACCAAAGAGGCAAAAGACCTATATTTAGAAAACCACACAACACTGAAGAAAGAAATCAGGGAAGACATAAATAAATGGAAAAATATACCATGTTCATGAATTGGAAGAATTAACATCATCAAAATGTCCATACTATCCAAAGCAATTTACTCATTTAATGCAATAGCTATTAAAGTACCCATGGTATATTTCACAGACATAGAACAAACACTTCAAAAATTCATATGGAACCATAAATGACCCTGAATAGCTGCTTCAATTTTGAGAAAGAAGAGTAAAGTAGTAGGGATCAAAATACCTGATACTAAACTGTATTACAAGGCCACTGTAGCCAAAACAGCCTGGTACTGGCATAAAAACAGGCATATGTACCAATGGAACAGAACAGAGAGCCCAGAAATAAACCCAAGTCTCTATGGTCAAGTAATATTTGACAAAGGGGGCAGCAACATAAAATGGATTAAAAATAGCCTCGTCAACAAATGGTGTTGGGAGAACTGGACAGCTACATGCAAAAAAAAAAAAAAGAAACTTGAGCACCAAATTACACCTTACACAAAATTAAATTCAAGGTGGATAAAAGACTTACATATAAACCATGACACCATTAAAGTCCTAGAGGAGAGCATAGGCAGGAAAATCTCAGATATTTCACACAGAAACTTTTTTACTGATATGTTCCCCAGAGCAAGGGACATAAAGGAAAGAATAAACAAATTGGATCTCATCAAAATAAAAAGCTTCTGCACAGCTAAAGAAAACAGTGTTAAAATAAAAAGAGAACCAACCATATGGGGAAACATATTTGCCAATGACACCTCAGACAAGGGTTTAATCTCCAAAATATATAAAGAACTTGGACCACTCCATTCTAAGAAGACAAGCAACCTAATGAATCAAAAAACTATGGTACATTTACACAATGGAATACTATGCAGCAGAAAGAAAGAAGAAACTCCTACCTTTCACAACAGCATGGATGGAACTAGAGAGCATTATGCTAAGTGAAATAAGCCAGGGGGTAAAAAACAAATACCATATGATCTCACTTTTAACAGGAACCTAATCAACAAAACAAAAAAGCAAAATATAGCCAAAGACGCTGAAATAGAGAACAGATTGACAGTGACCAGAGGGGAGAGAGGAGGTAATTTCAGAGGAATTTCATGGAGAATGGGAAGGGTTTGCAGGAACAAATATAATGGACACATGGACAAAAACTAGGCAGGTGGAAATGGGAGGGAGGTCGGGAGGGATGGGTGGGTGGGCTGGGATGGGAGTAAAGGACAGAAAACTGTACTTGAACAACAATTAAAATAAAATTTAAAAAAAAGGAAAATTGAGAGTCAGACAAAAAAAGAAAATACTGCAAGGACAAAAGAGCAATAAAAATAAAAGCATGAAAGCAGTCAGATAAATCTTAAAATCACATTTTATAGCCACATTTATACTTCTTAACTTGGGTAGTACAGTCTAGTTTTTGAGAGTCTACTACATTTTCTCCGGCTTCTTTAGCAGTGCCAACATTGTTAGATATGAAAAAATGCCTCCTCACCCATTGTTCTATCTGCACAATTCATAATTATTTTGAAAATGTTGAGTCAAAACAGTTTGCTAATTTTTTTTCAGGGCAATCACCTATATGACTGATAACATTAAATGTAATTAAGGTAAACTTTCAAGAATATTTTCCCTATAAAAATGCTAGGTTCTTTGTTCTTAATTTAAATAAAATTATCAAAAGAACAGAATAATTTCCAGTACTGATTATAGAAGAAAACTTACCCTGTCTTTTCATTTTTGCTGAAGTTTAAAGTAATTTTAAATGAAGGTAAACATGATTCAAAGACTCAACATGAAAGAGTACACTGTTCGTACTTTACCTAAGTCTAGTAATATAAATGTGAATAATAGACTGTGGGCCTCAAGAGCCTTGTGGTTTTTCTATTCAGAGTTTAAAGTTATGACTAGCATAGTGGTAATTCCTATGAAAGATTAAAAAAAGAATAGGTGTTATAATAAAATATAATGGGATGTATGTCAGTGGACTTCATTTATTGGGGTTATTCAGAGGTAATGATTACCCAAAGGGGTCGGGAATATATAAAGTAATAATATTACTTAGAATATCATGAAGATAAAACTGTTATTGCAAGATTAAATGGTAAAGCAAGCACCAGACTGTAATTTAATTTTAACGTGTCCCTTAATCTCTATCCATGGAAAATTAAAAGGTTTGAAATCAGGCATAAGAAATATAATATTACTAGTTTCCATATTAGTAACTCAAATTACTAATTACTATGACTCAAATTAACATAGCATCACAAAAAAATGATTAAAAACTGTCAATACATCTGATAACTAAACTCTATGTTTCGGCTATTGTATAAGTGTAAACTGTATTAAAATCCTAATAAAAATTGTTAAAATTTAAAACATTTCTAAGTTTATCCCTATCTTATAATACTATTCATAGAAAAATTACTATTTTTTCTTAAATTAAATGTTAAGATTTGATTTGGCTTAATTCAGAAGTCAAAAAATAAGAAGTTGCTTAAAATGCATTTCATTTTAGCCCCGGATGGTGTGGTTCAGTGGATTGAGTGCCACCCTGTAAACCAAAGCATTGCTGGTTCGATTCCTAGTCAGGGCACATGCTTGGGTTGTGGGCCAGGTCCCCAGTAAAGGGCACTCAAAAGGCCTTTGATGTTTCCCTCCCTCCTTTCCCCTCTCTCTAAAAATAAATAAATAAAATCTTAATAAAAACTAATTTCATTTTAACCATCACTAAGTAGGCTCCAAACTATTCATGTAGAGAAACCAATAGTTCTTTTTTTATTGTTGTTTAATTACAGTTTCCCCATTTTCCCCCATTACTCCCCAGTGCCCTATGCCCTCCCACGTTCCTCATTCAATTCTTCCCCCCATTGTCTTCATCCATGGGCCCTTTATACAAATTCCTTGACATGAGAAATCAATAGTTCTTAAATTCATAAACTTAAAATAAAAATTATTCATTTACCAAGAAAAAAGAACAAAGAACTATTTTATAGATTCATGACAGAAAAATAATCTCATGAATCAAATATATGGAAAACATATTTCAGAAGGGTTGCAATGTATTTATTACTTTGCAATATAAAGGCATTTATTTATCAAGGATGTTTTTCCATTCAAATAGGCAATTGTGAAATAATAAAAAGAAATTTATTTCTATATATTTACATATAATTTTTAGAAAAAAATCTCAATATTGACAAGAATACAAAGATACCAAGTTCTCTTAAACTGCTTTTAGGAGTGTCTTAGTCTAAATTTAGCAAATTGTTTTTAACATCTTAAATAGTATTAATTTCTTTAATTCCAGTAATACTATTTCTGAAAATGAATCCTGAGAAAATAATGTAATATGATAACTGTAATCATGTGACGAATAAAAAATAACAGAAATTGCCAAACTAAATAAATTATCACACAATGGAATATGTTTTACCCTTAAAATTAGTTTGGTCATTACCACTCATTGACATGGAAAGACCGTCATGACCCACATCTCCATACCCACTCACAGGTGGTCAGCACTGACATACACCAACTGTAGTTATCTCAACACTGAGAATTAAAAGACTTTTTTTCAGTGTTTTCAAATTACCTATCTGCAGTGTTTAATCTTTGATAAAATTAACATGTTTTCTTTCTAAAATGAGACACTGGTTTGAATTATACCAAACATAATCAATGATTCCTGATGGTAAAAAAGCCATTACTCTCCTCCTGGATGTATGCATGAAATATAGTTTCATTGCACTGTTTATGTTGATGAAATGTTTGCCAATAACTTACTAATGTAATGCATAAGCAATTTTTTACAAGACTAGAAAATAAGCATAAACTTAAACTTGAAAAAAATGGACTGTTGCATTCTAAAAGGAAGGTTGAGTTTGTCTTTGAGTGTAGAAAATAAGGGATGGAGCAGATATTAATGGATAAAAAATGTCACAGTAGAGAGGATAAAAATATACATAGGTTGGTAGAAATAAAATCAATATCAAGTATATCAATGAATGGTTAAAGGAACAAATAAACAAAGGTGAAAATGAAAAAGTTATCAAAGATGAAAAAATTATGATGGGCAATATCATGAAAACCTCTGAGCCAAAAAATTTAAAGCATATGAAAAGATTAAATTTCTAAAAAATATAACATTTAAAATCATACAAAGCATTAGACATAATAAATGGTAATTACAAAGACATTAATGAATCAGAGAAAACAGTTCATTGAAGTGGGTTTGAAGGTGAAGTCTAGCAAAATACCAAAAAAGAGATAATTCAAGTCTTACACCAACTCTTCTAGACAAGAAAGAAAAATAGGAACTCTATCTCAACTCTTCCTAAGGTTAAGTAATTGAGTGCAAATACAAAAAAAATATAAACTAATCTCACTAATGAGCTAGATGGAAAAATTTTAATAAATATTAATTCCCCAAATTAAGTACTACTTTCAAAAACAATGAAACCACTAGAAAATTGCAACTGATTATATGACAAGCTTAAAACGAATAATTATTTGATAGGTTTAAAAAAGACATTTAATAAATGTAAGCATTCACTCTTAAAAATAAGCAAACAAATAAAAAATTTGAAAAATAGTAATAAAAGGTGGCATTTTTAATCTGATAAAGAGTAGCTACCAGAACCTACAACAGTTACTATTCTTAATAAGCGATATTAGAAGTTTTCTTTTAAAATCAGGAAAAGATCAATATCCAACATAGTTCTTATTGAACATGTATTGGTGGACTTAACCAAGTAATAATTTAGGAATATTAATTAAAGGCATGAAATTTAGAAAAGGATTAACAAAACTGTCAGTATTCACAAATCATGTTATTTTTCTGAAGAGAAATCCTCAAAAACTTTCAATTTTATTGAAAGTATGGTAATTTTTATAAATCATTAAATATAAGATTAATATGTCTAGTTCACATTTCTAAACATCAACAGACATTTAGAAAACATAGGGGTATAGTATTTAAAATATCAATGAAATTTTGATATTTTACAATGAAATTTTGTAGTTCTTTTGTGTTCTTAGACATATTTCCCAATTAAATTCTTTTAGAAATTATTGTTTCCAATATTTGCTTATTCCATACCAAAATCCAGATAGAAGATTCTTTTATGATTTTGAACAAGGTTCTTTTTTTTAAGTGAACAAGGTTCTTACGTGAAATGTCTCTTCTCAACAGAATAATTATGTCATCCAATCCCTGTGATTAAGTCTGCCTATGAAAATTTCCCCATAAATTTGAACTCTATGGAAATTAAAATCCTAGAAATCATTCACTTTCTCCAAAATTTTATGTATGCTGATAAAACTTCTTACAGCTAGTAACTCTACACTTAAAAAACTCTACAAGTTTTTTCCTAGGGAGCCAAGCCTGCCACAAGAACTTTTTCTGAAATAATCATTTGCTGAGGAGTCCGTTACAGTATTGGTTCATGTCTGTTTAGTTCATTCCAAATATCCTATGTTATCAATCCCAATTTCAGAGTTTAGTTATCCTGAAGTATATTCAGCTTGCATTTCACTATTCTCTTCTGAATTCATGTTTATGATTACCTATTTTGACAATCCTGCCTAAACAGTCAAGATTAAAAATAAAAAATAAACTAGAGTCCTCCATATGAGTGGTTCTTGCTTCATGTTACCACAGATGTCAGTTCAATTCTAGCACCAAAGAGAACTCACATTCTTTCTTAAAAGATTTTAAAATATGTTTCAACTCCCTTCTGGTCACTGTCAGAGTGTTCTCAATTTCAGTGTCTTTGGTTGTATTTTGCTTGTTTGTTTGTTTTGAGAAGGGGGGAATTTCAGGGGAAGAGGGAAGGGTTTGAAGGAACTAGTATAAAAGATAACACGTGGATAATAACAAGAGGGGGGTGGAGACAACAGGGAGGTGGGGAGGGATGGGGGTGGCTGGGATGAGGGTAAAGGGCAGAAAACTGTACTTGAACAACAGTTAAAATAAAAACAAATTAAAAATGCTCCAACTTTCTGGGGAATTCACTAAGAAGGGTCTAGTAAAAGGGTCTTATTACACTCAAACTCACTCAAACTCATGTCCATCTATATGCCTCCATCCAGGGTGTGGGTAACATGTAAAAAACTATCTTATATTTCAGTTGAATGAATGATGTGTACTGCTCAATCAGATTGATATCTTTCCCTTGTTGCTATGTTCCTAGATTCCAATTCACTGACCTCATTGTTTATTCTGTTTTTGCCTTCCCTCTAGATCTCTGTACACAGCTGTCTTCTGAGTTGGAACATAATTCTTTTGATTATAGCTTGCACCTTTATTTCAAAAATACACTCTTGGTTTTCTTTTGTGATACTACTCCATATCAGACATTATCCCCTGTGAACCTAAAATCACAAGTGACCCTGAGGTCCATTTAACTGAAATTTTTATAAGGTAGAACATTGCAGCTGGAATGAACAAAGGTAATTACTAATCAGGAAAACTGGTGGGAAAGGGAATCAAACTTTGAAGTTTATTTCTTGCTTATGAAAAGTAACTTAGAGTTTAACCCTGATAGCAATAAGAACAATGAGGCTCTTGAAAGATGCAGAGGTAATCACACATTTTTACTATATAAACCTAATCAGTCTAATGGTGTCTTGGAAAATGAATTGAAGAATAATAAAATGAGAAACACTAGTAGGAACCAAACATACTAGTTCTTTTCTGCTTATGAAGGAGACGTTAGGCTTACAATTCGCTCAATCATGAACAAAGACTTAGGAAAATTATAGTTTTCTCAAATTATTTTTTATAGAATACTACAGTGAATAATTGTTTCTTTGGACTACACAAGACATTATTTTTTAAAAATACAGATACATTGTGCCTGATATTTCCACTTATTAAAATATGTGGAAATAAAATAGAAATCAATCTTAAGATGTGCAACAATTTTGAGGATTTAAAAATAATACATGGAGTGTTATTTAATATATGATGTCCAACCATATCATGTAATTTTTTCATTATTAAGACAATGATTGCTTACTTGAGTGTTAACCAACTCATCTTTGCTATCAAAAAATAAGGTAAATAGATCTGTATCATCAGAGGAAAAGAAGAAACAAATACTGCCATGTCAGCTAATGGCTGAGAGAGATTCTTGTGACAGAAAAGGTGATAAGCCAGCAATTACTGCCTTCACTCATTCACCAAAGTGCACTCAGACTTTAAACTTATATTCTAAAACTTCAAGAAAGAGGAGTAAGTGAATCTATTGCAAAAAGTAGACTGTGTAATTCAGTTTTTTGATTATTACAACTATATGTTAAATCCCTTTCTTCAAATCAAATTTCATCTATATGTATAACAAATACGTATATTTGTATGTGTATATAAATATGTGTTGGTGTATGCATTTTTATATGTTGAATTCTGAGAAGACTTATAATTATGTCTTGACCCAGCTAGTCAACACATTTCTATAAGGTTCAACAAACACACCTTCAAAAATCAATGTTTACAACATCAAAAGTAAACCATGGTGTGCACTGTGGACTTCAGATGATTATGACATGTCAAGGAAGGTCATCAATTGTAACAAATGTACCATTTTGGTGGGGATACTGATGATGGGGGAAGCTGTGCATATGTGGGCACAGAGGGTATATGGGAAACATCTGTACCTTCCCCTCAATTTGGCTGTGAACCTTAAGCATCTGCAAAAAATTAAGTATCAATAAAAATTAAATGGAAAAAAATCAATGTATCCAAGGACATCATTATATATACCAGCTACCCAGCAATCAATAGATCCTTTAATCATTTAAGTGTATTGAATATCTATTCTTATTTTATGCTCTATGTTAGGTATCTGCATTTCATAAAATGATAACTTGATGACCTTACAATTTTTTTCTATAAAGTGGTTCTCTGTGATACCAAGTTCAGTGCACAATGCTGATGTTGTGGGTTTGAGTGAATATATTCGAAGAGAAAAACATGAAATTGCCTGACATTTTGGGTTTTGAAGTCAAACAGTCTGGATATGAAATCCACCAGCAAGATAAACAAACTTTTGTAGCGCTTTGGGAAAGATTAATTCATCTGTTTACACTTATATTTCTCTATCAGTAAAATATGGATATAATAGCAATATTTCTTCAGCTTTAAGTATTTAACTATATAATCTTGGTAAAACTCTTGAATTAATACTTGATGCATTCTAATAATGAATGTTTATTGTAATTACTAATCAAATCTATGGTATTCTATTTTAGGTACACTTTAAATCAAATATTAACTAGTAATGGTACAAATAAATACCCTATTGAGAAATATCCACATTGTGATTAATGTTAATAATTCTAATAGCATACTTCTGGTGAGTATCCCAAGTGGCCATCAGATATACTCAAATCCATAACTCCATAGCCCATTGGCTTTGCACTTATTACTTAGTATTAAGCAAAATGTGTTCAAGATCAAAGACAGAATATTACACAACTGCATCTGCTTGTTTACACACACAAAGCAAAATATTTCCTATTGGCAGCATATGTTAGGGTGACCACCAGTCTGTTACGGTAGTAATTTCATCATTGGCTCCATTGCAGAGGCCTGGTCTATAATGTATTTTATCAGAATGGATGTGCTTTAGTTTTGTTAACCAGTCATGGTAAAATATTTGGCTAATGTTTTATTGCATGCCATCTGTGTGGGCAGTAAGGTTATCCAATAACACATAAAATGTCACTGTTTTGAATAGACATCTAATTGAGATTTAATCAGATGGATATTTTACATTAATGAAATGCCAGTTGGTTAATGAAAACATATATTTGATATTTAATAACTATGTAAAACTGGAACACAATTAGCTCAAAATTCCATGTATTATGCACAAAATGTTGACTTTCTCATGAATAAATGCATGCAAACCAGTATGGTAGAATCTAGATGAATTTAAATGGCATTAAAATAAATATCGCCCTGCTATTTGAGAAATAGCAAGCCCTATGTGTTTGGAAATAATTCTCTCTAATATCTGGATCTCTTTGACCCTTTTTTGTACTGTCATAAAGCAGCACATTTTTTGTCTCCATAGCCAGTAGAAATTTAAATGTACCTACTCCCACTGTGACACATAATCAGTTTCATATATGCAAACCCAGAAGCAGCACTATCAAAATTATTGTAAGACTCACAGGAGAACAAAATCAGGCAGATATTTTGAAAACAAAGCAACTTGCTGAAATTTAGTTTCTTTCAAGAAAATTTAGAGAAATCAATCAGCTTAACTCTCCATTTTTCCTCCCTTACATTTTTTCCATCTTATCTCCTGGAAAAGCCATTTTTATCAGTCTGATTACATTTCCCTGTAGGCACCCATTTCAGGCTGATCCAAAAGTGTAGTGATTGCTGCAGGGAGGAGTATATAAGGGGGGACTAAATGGTAATGGAAAAAAATACAATAAAGATTAAATTAAAAATGTGTATTTCAATTGTCCCTTTTCCCTGGAAGATGTTTCTTTGAGTCTCTAAGAAAATTCTGCACAGAAGAAAAGACAGCTCTTACATGCCATTCTCTTGTCACTAATATCAAGAAAATTCATTTCTCTCCTCTTTCTGGGGTTTTCCATTGAGATTAAAGAGAAATAAAAGGTTAGGATCAAAAATTGGATGTGTCTTAGAATCAGGCCCAGAACTGTCCCTAGAGGGGAGCCAGGCTGCTAGTGCCTCATAGCATTCTTCCCTTCCAGCCAACACCAGAGAAAAGGCAATTTGGGGCTTTCACATTTAGTCTTTGCAGGACCCAGTCAAGGTTGAGCCATAAATAAAGAGAGAGATGTAATATGTATGTACCTTGGTGTTTGCCTCACTTAATGTCTAACTCTGTGATGCTTGGGAAACAGTGCTATTTCTTATTTGTTGTCTTTAGTGACTAACACATAGAATAATTTAAATAGACTATCGTTTAAATACTTATTGTTTTCTCCAGCCTTTAAGATTCATTTGCCTTTCTATGTATTGTGCTGAGGTGATAAAATTAGCTATTAGACAACATATCTGTATGGCCAGATAAATATATTTGTTAGTGGGCTCCTGTTTCTCATCAATAATCCATCTTGCCCAGAATAAGTACAAGGTTTACAAGGTTTAAGAATTTCCAAACATCCTCAACTTTAAGAACTAATTCATGAATGAACTTCATTGTTTTTGAGTCTATAATTTTAGCCTTCATTAGCACTTTGAATAATAGTAGTGTTAGGTTTTAAACACATTATAGTTTTATTTGACTAAAAACTACTTCAATGTGAGACTTTTGTTCTGCTATTCTACTGTGTATGTGTGTGCACACATAAACCCATTTGACAATGACTTTTATAACATTAATTGTGTCATCTAATCTCCAATATTTTTGTTATTTTATACCTGGGTGTTTTACAATGTGTACTCTTTTTTACTATTAATGTTTAAAATAGAGACAAGGCAAAGAAACATGATGTATAGTAAAGCATCATGGTTGACATTTTGACACCTAAGTGCAGAAACTTTTAAAAATTCTTATCTCTAAGGAATACAAAATATAATCCCCTTAAATAGAAATATTTCATGATCTTTGACAGACCATGTCAAAAAGACTTTTGAAATTCTACGTTAATTTTAAAAATAAATTATTTAGTAAAGTTTGTGTTTACTTATAGAATTCAAATTGCCTTTGCAAAATACAAAAAGATCTATTATCCACTTTCTATATATTCCACCAGCTTGAGCCCCAAAGAATCAAATCTCAGCAGCTGTATTTGCAGTGTCTTCTTGATGTCAGTCACATCAGCAGTCTTCCTGTACCTTGACACGGCCGTCTCTGCTCCAACAGGCAAGGCACTTTGGCTAACAACTTCACAATTTCACCCATGAACTCTTTCAAGCCTCTTGGGGAAATTCTATCTGGTTCTGAGGATTTATTTACACCAGTTTTCAAAATTTTTTGTGATGTTGTTACTTTTTAAATAATCTTTTCTTCTGTTTTTTTTCTCTATTTGACATCCATATATTAGGCAGCAATACTGAGAAACAGATGATGATGATGCCAAGATAATAACTTCCAAAACATAACATTAGAGCAGCATGAAGCACTTCAAATGTAAGGCATATTACCAGTATGTTTTCAAATTTTTGAATTTTATCAGTAGAAATGAACTAACAAGCAAAACCGAAAGACTCATAGATGTAGAGCAGACGACAGCTAGTTGCAGAGGGTGGGGGATGTTAGGGGGTGGAGGGATGGTGCAGAAAGGAAAAGTACTCATGCACATGGACAATAGCATGGTGATTGCTGTGGGGAGGAGGATATAAGGACACTAAATGGTAATGGGAAAATATAATAAAGAAAAAATAACAAAGAAAGAAAATGTACACATATTTGGATAAAAAAACAGAATTTCTTCCCTTACATATGGATATTAGCAAACTCACAAATAAACACAAATTCAAGAGATTTCTATAGAAAATGTGTAGTAGAGACAATATGATAATCGACAGAGATTAGAAAAAGCAAAAATTGGGACAACTGTAATTAAACAACAATAAACAAACAAACAAATATACAATTGAATATACTGGGTTGGCCAAAACGTTCATTTGGTTTTTTACCATAAGATGGCTTTAGTAGTGCTTAGTTGTATTTAACCTCATTTGAAATAATTTTGTTAGATTGTATTGTGACAGCTGTCATATCAGAGTGCATTTAAAAGTAAACATCAAAATTGGTGGATTTTTGTGTAGACATTTTGATATTGAATATGGAAGAAAATAATTGACATTTTTGTCATATTATGCTTTATTATTTCAAGAAGAGAAATCACAACTGAAATGCAAAAAAACATTTGTGGAGTTTATGGAGAAGGTGCTGTTACTGATTAACTGTGTCAAAAGTGGCTTGTGATGTTACATGCTGGAGGTTTGTCACTGGATGATACTCCACAGTCAGGTAGACCACATATGAGGTTTGAAGTTGAGAGTGATCAAATCAAGACATTGAGAACTATCAACATCATGCCACTCAGAAGAGAGCCGACATATTCAAAATGCCCAAATCAATAAGTTATGGTGGAAATGAAAAATGTATATTATTTTATGGAAAAAAACACATAAGCTTTTTGGCCAACCCAATAATTAATATGGAAGTCTCCAATTTTAAGTGATTTTCTACTTCTTACTTACTATTTCCAAACAAACTACACATCTAAGTTCACATATATTAAAACCTAGATAATTATTGTTACAACTAAAGTTAAAAATAATTTAAAATGTTAGAGATTTTAGATCTAGAGTAATTTTTTTTGCTTGTTCACATTGAGTATATATTTTTTCAAGTCCATATCTTTTTTATTGCTGCTCAAGCACAGCTGTTTCTATTTCCCCCCCACTGCCCCAACCCCAGCATTCACCACCTCCCACCCTCCATCCTATCCCCCTTTGATGTTGTCTGTTTGTCCTTTATACTTGTTCCTGAATAACCTTCCCACTCCCCCCCGTTTATTCCCTCCCACTTCCCCTCTGGTTACGGTCAGTTTGTTCTTTATTTCAATGTCTCTGGTTATATTTTTCTTCCTTATTTATTTGTTAATTAGGTTCTACTTATAGGTGAGATCATATGGTATTTATATTTCATGGCCTGGCTTATTTCATTTAGCATAATGCTCTCCAAATCCATCCATGCTGTCCCAAAGGGTAGGAGCTCCTTCTTAATTTCTGTTGTGTAATATTCCATCATGTAAAGGTACCATAGTTTTTGATCCACTAATTTACTGATAGGCATTTATGTTGCTTCCAGCACTCAGCTATTGTAAATTGCCCTGCTTGGGGTGCATAGATTCTTTTGAATTGGTGTTTCAGGATTCTTAGGGTATAGTCCCAGCAGTGGAATTGTCAGGTCAAAAGGCAGATCCATTTTTACTTTTTCCTGAGAAAATCCATACTGTTTTCCACAGTGGTTGCACCAGTCTGCATTCCCCCCAACAGTGCACTAGGGTTCCATTTCTCCACATCCTCACCAGCACTTGTTTGTTGATTTGTTTATGATGATCATTCTCACAGGAGTGAAGTGATAGCTCATTGTGGTTCTAATTTGTATCTTTCTGATGGCTAGTGATGCTCAGTGTCTTTTCATTTGTCTCTGGGCCCTCTGTATGTCCTCCTCAAGAAGTGTCTGTTCATGTCCCTTGCCCATTTTTTAACTGGGTTGTTTGTCTCCTAGAGTAGAGTTGTGTGAGTTCTTTATATATTTTGGAGATCAAACATGAAGTATCACTGGCAAATACATTTTCTTACACAGCTGGTTCACTTTCATTTTAAAGCTGTTTTCTTTAGACATTAAAGGATTTTTATTTTGAACAAATCCTATTTGTTTATTTTTTCCTTTATGTTCCTTGCTCTAGGAAACATATCAGTGAAAATATTGCTGCATGGAATACCTTAGATTTTCTCACCTATGTTCTCTTCTAGGACCTTTATTGTGTCACAAATTATATTTAAGTCTTTTATCCATCTTGAATTTATTTTTGTGTATGGTGTGAGTTGGTGAATGAGTTTCATTTTTTGCATGTTCCTGTCCAGTTCTCCCAACACCATTTGTTGAAGAGTCTGTTTTTACTCCATTTTATGCCCTTGTCCCCTTCCTCAAATATTAATTGACCATAGGGTCTTGGATTTAATTCTGGGCTCTCTGTTCTGTTCCATTGGTCCATGTGCCTGTTTTTATGCCAGTACCAGGCTGTTTTGATTATAGTGGCCTTGTAATACAGTATGATATCAGGTATAGTGATCCCTCTTACTTCATTCTTCTTTCACAAAATTGCTGCAAATATTCAGGGTTGTTTATGGTTCCATATTAATTTTTGAAATGTTTGTTCTATATGTGTGAAATATGCCATTGGTACTTTAATGAAGATTGTGTTAAATCTATAAATTGCTTTGGGTGGTATGGACATTTTGATGATGTAAATTCTTCCAATCCATGAACACAGTACATGCTTCCATTTGCTGTGTCTTCCTTAATTTCTTTCTTCATAGTTGTGTAGTGGTTTTTCTTTTCTTTTCTTTTCTTTCTTTTTTTTTTTTTTTTGAGTTGCAAGTCTTTTACTTCATTGGTTAAATTTATTCCTAGGTACTTTATTTTTCTTGTTGCTATAGCAAATCATATTTTTTCCTGATTTCTGTTTCTGATATTTCATTGTTGATATACAAAATGGCTTTGATTTCTGAATATTGACTTTGTATCCCACTGTTTTGCCAAATTCATTTATTAGGTCGAGCAGTTTTTTGGTGGAATCTATAGGATTCCTATGTACACTATCACGTCATCTGCAAACAATGACAGTTTTGCTGCCTCCTTTCCAATTTGGATGCCTATTATTATTTTGTTGTTGTTGTTTTTGTTCTCTGATTGCTGTGGCTAGGATTTCCAATACTCTATAGAATAGGAGTGGTGAAAGCGAACAGCATCATCTTGTTCCTGGGAAAGCTTTTAGTTTTTGCCCATTGAGTATGATGTTGGCTGTCTTTCATATATGGCCTTATTATGTTGAGGAATGCTCCTTCTATCCCCACTTTGCTGAGTGTTTTATCATAAATGGGTGCTGTACCTTATCAAATGCTTTTCCCACATCTATTGATATTATCATGTGATTTTTGTCTTTGCTTTTATTTATGTGATGTATTACATTTATTGATTTGCAAATATTGTACCATCCTTGCATACCTGGGATGAATCCCATTTGGTCATGGTGTATGATCATTTTAATATATCGCTGGGTGCAGTTTGCCAATATTTTCCTGATGATTTTAGTGTCTATGTTCACCAGTGATATTGGCCTGTAGTTTTCTTTCTTTATCATGTACTTACCTGGTTTTGGGATTAGGATGATACTGACTTCAAAAAGAATTTGGGGTTTTTCTGTGCTCGTATTTTTGGTAAGGGTGTGAAGGATAGGGGTTAGCTCTTCCTTAAATGTTTTCTAAAATTCTCCTGTGAAACTGTCCGGTCCAGGGCTTTTGTTTGCAAGGAGTTTTTTTTTTTTTTATTACTGCTTCAATATCATCAGTTGTTATTGGTCTGTTCAGGCTTTCTGCTTCTTTTCATTCAGTTTTGGAAGATTATATTTTTTCTAGAAATTTGTCCATTTCACCTAGGTTTTCAAATTTCTTGGCATATAGTTCTTCACAGTAATTCCTTATGGTGCTTTGTATTTCTGTGGTATCAGTTGTAATCTCTCCTCTTTCATTTCTGATTGTGTTTATTTGGGTCCTTTCTCTTTTTTTTCTTGATGAATCTGCTTAAAGGCTTGTCAATTTTATCTTTTCAAAGAACCAGCTCCTGGATTTATATAGGGTTGTTCTTTTAGTCTCTATGTCATTTAATTCTGCTCTGATCTTGGTTTTTCCCTTCCTTTTACTTGCTCTAGGCTGTCTTTGTTGTTGTTCCTCCCAGTTCTTGTAGGTGTAAGGTTAGATTGTTTATTTGAAATGTTTCTATCTTTTCTAGGTTGGCCTGTATTGCTATGAACTTCCCTCTCACGACTGCTTTGCTGTGTCCCATAAGTTTTGGACTGTTGTGAGTTTATTTTCCATTGTTTCCAGACAGTTTTTGATTCCTTCCTTGATCTCATTCTAAACCCATTTATTGTTTAATAGCAAGCTATTCAATCTCCAATAATTGGAGTGTTTTTGAGTTTTTCCCTTAGGGTTGGTTTCTAGTTTCAGTTGCTTGTGGTCAGAGAAAATGCTTGATATGATTTCAATTTTCTTGAATTCATATTCAAGTTGAGGCTTTTTTTATGTCCTGCTGTGTGGTCTGTCTTTGAAAATGTGTATTTTAGGACTATATTTTTAGGGATCATTTCTATAGTTTGTTGAAAAAATGTGTATTTTGCTTCTTTGGGATGAAAGGTTCTCTATATATCAGTTAAGTCAATTTCATCTAGGACATTGTTCAATGCTGCAATATCTTCGTTGATATTTTGCTTGATCTATTCCTTTTTGACAGTGGAGTGTTAAAATTGCCTACTATAATTGTACTGCTGGCAGTATCTTTCTTGAAGTTCTCCATGATTTTCCTTATGTATTTCAGTGCTCCTATGTGAGGTGCACATATGTTTATAATTTTTATGTCTTTTTGATGGATTCTCCCCTTGAGTATTATGAAGTGTCCTCTGGGTCTCTTTGACTGGCCCTTATTTTGAAGTCTATTTTGTCTGATATGAGTATTGCTACTTTGGCTTTTTACTCCTATCTATTTGCTTGGAATAGTTTTTTCTAACCCTTCACTTTCAGTCTTTGTAGGTCTTTTGTTCTGAGGTGGGTCTATTGTAGACAGCATATGTTTGGATCATGTTTTCTTATTCATTCATCTACTCTATGTCTTTTGATTGGAACATTTAATCCATTAACTTTTAAGGTTATTAATGATAGGTACTTATTCATTCCCCCCTTTTGTTCCTCTGTCTCTCACTCTTTTTCTTCCTCTTCTTAAAGCATTCCCTTTAGCATATCTTGCAGAGCTGGTTTGGTGGAGGTGCATTGTTTCCATCATTTTTTGTCTGGGAAACTCCTTATTTCACTTTCCATTTTAATTGAGATCTTCACTGGGTAGAATAGTCTTGGTTGCAGGCCTTTGTTTTCCATTACTTGGTATATTTCTTGCCATTCTCCATGGGATTGGAGTGTTTCTGTTGATAAATTAGCTGCTAACCTTATTGGAGCCCCTTTGTATGTGACTTCTTGTTTCTCCCTTGCTGCTTTTAAGGTTCTCTCTTTGTCTTAAAACTTTCCATTTTGATTATGATAGGTCTCAGAGTAGCCCTCTTTGGGTTCATCTTGATTGGGACTGTCTGTGTCTCCTACACTTCTGTGATTTTTTCTTTCTCCAGGTTTGGAAAGTTTTTTGTCATTATTTTTTCAAACAGATTTTGTATCCCTTGCTCCTTTTCTTCTCCTTCTGGTATTCCTATGATTCGAAAGTTGTTGAGTTTCATGTTATCTTGGAGTTCCCTTAAACTATCTTCATACTTTTTTAGTCTTTTTTTTTTTTTTTTTTGCATAGCTGCTCTACCTGAGTGTTTCTTTCGACCCTGTCTTCGAGCTCACTAATTTGATACTCTGCTTCATCCAGCCAGCTTGTAATTCTTTCTAGTGTGTTTTTATTTCAGAAAGTGTAGTCTTCATTTCTTCATGGTTTTTGTTTATAGTTTCTATTTCCTTTTTCATATTGTTGTAGTTCTCACTCAGTTCCTTGTAGTTGTCTGTGAGTTCCTTTAGCATCCTTATAACCATTATTTTGAATCCTATATTTGATAGTTTGCTCACCTCCATTTCGTTTAGCTCTTTTAGTGGGAAATATTCCATTTCTTTGAATGCAAGTTCTTTTTTTGTCTTCTCATTTTAGGTGACTCTTTTTGTTTGTTTCTGTACTTCCTGATGCTCTGCTTTGCTAGCTGTCTTTGTAGAGTGAACCCCTATGGTAGAAATTTTATGGTATTCAGTGATGAGGTCTCTTTGATCTCCTTGTCTGGATGCTCTACGATTACCCTTTCTTTTGTCTATATGGGCTATCTTGTTGTACTTGGGATTTTACCTGTTGGTGGTTCCTTTCTTGGTGAGTTCTCTCTTCAGTGGGTATACTGGTGATTGCAGCTCCCACCTATTCTTTTATGAGATCAGTTGCAGGGGGAAGGCACAATGGATTAAGACAGTGAGAGAGTATTCTTGGGATTTAAAGTACCAACAAGTAGAGAAGAGATAGGAGATCCTTTGGATAAGTATGGCATTAACCATGATATTTCACCCAACTAGCCATTTTTTATAAAAGGTGAAAAGAGAGATAGACTTTTGTTAGAGCAGGGAAGGTTTGTGAGCTGAATTCATAAAACAGCATTTGTGCAAGGTTAGATGATGAGATATAGTGAGAGTAAATGATAGAAAGTAGGCATAGTGTGGGAGAGAATATAGTTAACCACAACAATAATAAAGCTCAGGAATAAAGTGAAATGGGTTAGGATCAGGGAGGGATGCTGTGTAGTATTTACAGTTATATGGAACAACAATTATTTACAATAGTACTGGAACAACAATTACATGAAAAGAAATATATGATCTAAGTAAAAAGAATAGGAAGTACATGACCAAGCATAGTGTGCTATTAGAACATTAGTGAAATGAAAGTAGAAAAATTGAAATACAATATGAGAGAACAAGAAAAACCAAACAATGCAATTAAACAAATAAAATGAAGAAAACTAAACAGAAAGAAGACAAATTTAAAAAATACTAAAAAAAAATTAAAGGAGTAAAAACAATGAAAAATAATAATACAAATAAGTAATAACATGCAAGTTCTCTGAAATAGCAAAGTGAAATTTGTCTCAGTTTCTCAGTTGTTGGGGTTAGCCTTGTGATCCCTCTTTGGGGACTCTGTACTTTTTACAGCTCTAGGTCTTATTGTCTCACTTTGAGGAGAAAGAAAAGCCTCCTGCTGACTTTAAACCTGCCAAGCAAGTTCTACTGGTCTTCCTGGGTGCCACAGGCTGAAGGGGGGTGGGCTTTGCTTTTCTCCCTTCCTATGGTTTTGATGGGGGCCAGGCCTGGGCCACAATCTCTACAGTTGTCCAGCTTCCAGCCCAGGTCCTCTGGTGCTGCCAGGCCCCCACTGTCCATCTGTGCAAGGCCAACACCTTTAATCTACCAGTTGTACCATTATTGAGGTGCACTAATTAGGGGAAACTCACACTCCACTTTCTCCTTCTTTGGTGGCCTAGGTGCTGGGCAGCCTCCAAGTCTCTTCAGGGTAGCTCAACTCCCTAAATAAGTTAAGTCTTTCTAGGGACCGCTAACTCCCTGAACCCTGCTGCCCTCCTCTAAACAGTCCGCGCAAGGCACCTCCTCTTTCTAGTTAGTGAGCCACTGCTGCTGCTGTGACAGGGTGTGGCCACTGTATGAGAGTGCCTTAAACAGCTACTGAGAGCCTCTTTTGAACAAAATCCCCTTGTTTAAGTCCGCTGTTAACAAGCATGCAGCTTTTCACACAGTCCAAAGTTCTAACCAGACCAGAGACTATCCGGGTCAGGGTCCATCATGGCCCAACTCTTCTCTCTTCTCCAGGTGTCACCTGGCTCTCCAATTTCTCTGGTAATGACCTATCTGGCATCCACAGTCCCAGCAGGTGAACACCACCTCTGTGCGTCTCCCACTTTGTCTTTCTTCCCCCTAGCGACTTCAAGCATCCAGGTCCATCCTGGTGCCGCTTTGTCCTCCATGTATGGTAGAGGAGGGAGCTGTTGATTGGCTCTTCAATAATCCTGCAGCAGGTACCAGCTGAAGTGCCATATCAGCCTTGGTCCCTGCACTGGTCCCAGGGACCTTACCATCCCAATGCAATCTCTTTACCATCTGTTTTAAGATGTCCTCTACAATTTTGGCCTCCAAACTTCATATAAGCTGGAATTCCATTGGTTGTTCACTCTGTTCTTCAGAAGATGGGCTAGGTTTTCCACCTGTGATCCTCAATGATCCTTATTAATACATCCTTTGACAATTTCTCTTTATATGTTTTAATCTACGGTTATTCCATATATGGCATTTAAATTAAGGTTCTAAACTAATAAAGTTATAGTTTATATAAAAAGATATGAATTACATGAAAACACTTAATGGTATTAACATTTTTAAAAATATTTATATATTTATTTATTTATTTATTTATTTATTTATTTATTTAGAGAGAGGGAAGGGAGGGAGAAAGAGAGGGAGAGAAACATCAATGTGTAGTTGCCTCTCACATGGCTCCCCACTGGGGACCTGGCCCACAACCCAGGCATGTGCCCTGACTGGAAATCAAACCTGTAACTCTTTGGTTCACAGTCCATGCTCAATCTACTGAGCTATATCAGCCAGATGGTATTAACATTTTGCTAAACAATAAAGTTCTCTAAACATTTACTTTGAATTTGTGTTAGATCAATTATTTTATGAATGTTCTAATTAGATAATTTTACATTTTAATATCATTAAATGTAAGATATATATTTAATTTTGCCAACCTGCTAATTCTAAGATTTATTTAATATTAGTTCCATTTTACACAAGGAAATCAAAGTTGATACAATATCACCATCACACAACCGCAACAATCTAAAACAGTGATTTTCAAACTTTTTTTTAATCTCATGGCACACATAAACTAATTACTTTAATTCTGAAGCACACCAAAACCATATATTTTTTGCCAGTTTAACAAAAATAGGTGTAATTTTGATTCATTCAAACTAGATAACCATTGTTGTGTTGGCTGTTGTCATTTTTCATTTGACAATCTAAGGGTAAAGAGATCAGGATCCCTGACTAAAATAGCCAGGTATTGCATGTTTAAGAAATTCTCACAGCACACCAATGTGCCGTGGCATAGGAGTGGAACATTGCTGACTTAAGAGTCTAGATCTGCACACAGATATGACTAATGCTGAATTCCACACTCTGAACCGTGATGCATTGCCTCCCTCTATTAATCTCACACTTCCTTTGTAACCATTTACTACACTAGAGATCCTCTATCTCCAGGTATGTGTGCAACATGTGGAGCAGGAGGCTGCAAGAAAATTAAAAATTGGGTAAAATGGAATTTTTTTCATTAATACAATTAGAACAAACAAAATTACTTTTGTATTGGGTGGGTTAAGTGTGGAGTAAGGTGGCCAGTATAAATGCTCTGGAAGAAACATTGAAAGGCTTCTGAGAGAATTTGTTTCCCCTCCTTCAAGAAGGGAAATAAATAGGAATGAAGAACCAATCTCATCATCCCTTTCACTTTTCAACTTATTTTGAATACTGTTTCATACATCATTTTTAACCCTGAGTTCTGGTTATCAGATTACCTCCACAGATTAGAACCAAGCAAAACTGAAGGATTGATGGCTTGCCTCCTGAAAATTTATATTAGTTATAGAATTCCCTTGAAATGTTGAACAGGAAGCTGTTGCAAAGAGCCTGGTGAGATTATTCAGGTCGTCGGCTGTGAAATTAGTGTATTTAGTTTAAACAAGCCAGTTCTCCTAAGAGGCTCTCTCTTTCATTCATGGAGATTTCTATGAAGCATACATATAATAAATATCACATGTCCCTTAGAGATCTAATTTACTGGTTCTATTCGACCAGTGTAACAAATATCAGAACACCATTTCAGAAAAAAAATGTAAGAAAGACATCAAACTGAAATTACTAGTTTGTAAGTAAATAAGGAAAATGTTTTACATTTCTAATCATGTTCTTCTTCTTCTTATATTTTCCATCTCAGTAAATCACAAAACCATTCACCCTTCAAATAAATTAAATAAGTGAATGAGTAAACAAACAAATAAACAAACAAACTATGAATATAATCTCATTCTCCCATGGCATGTCTTCTTACATTTAACCATCAAAATCAGTAGTTAAATCTCTTAATAGTACTCACACACTTTCACAATTTGTCACTTTGTTTCAACTACTACCGACTTCTTGTTTTGCTGAACTTTGTTGATTGTAGCCCTTGGAAGTTCAACATTCTCAGGTGTTCTCTTGTTGCAGTCCTTCCACAACGTGGATCACATTCAACAGGTTTTGAACATTTTTGAAGCATTTGTGCCACGCTTTTATTTGTGCTGCATTCATTGTATCATCCCCAAAAGCCTTCTGAATCATCTGAATAGTTTCTGCAGGGTAATGTTTAAGCTTAATGCCAAATTTGATAAAGATCCATTGCTCCATTTGCTCGGTCATTTTGAATGCAACAGCCAAACAGTATACATGCTCACTCAATGGCATCTACCACACCAACTGACTAGTACAATGAAGTACCCATTGTTCACACATGTGCATTCCAGTCCACTCACCTTGGCTGCCAGATTACATTGATGTCATGCAAACCACTCCCCATGACATTAACAATGTAATGAGAATGGATTTCTGGACAGACTCTACTATCTATCATCTATCTATCTATCTATCTATCTATCTATCTATCTATCTAACTATCTATCTATCTATCATCTATCTATCTATCTATCTATCTATCTATCTATCATCTATCTATCATCTCTATCATCTATCTATCTATATCTATCTATCTACCTATCTATCTATCTAATCTATCATCCATCTATCTACCCAGGCTCACATCTTCTTTATCCATTCATCCATTGATAGATACCTTGGTTGCTTCCATATCTTGGTGATTATAAATAATGCTGCAACAAACACGGGATGCTTATATCATTTTGAACATGTTCTTGATTTCTTTGAATAAATGTCCAACAATGGAATTGCTGGGTCAAATAGTAGTTCTACTTTAAAATTTATGTTTTCTCTATACCCACTTTGATGAGGGTTTCATCATAAATAGAAGTTTAATTTTGTCATGTACTTTATCTGCATCTAGTGTGATACTATGATTTTTATCTTTTTGTTAATGTGGTATATTATATTGGTTGATTTGTGGATCTCACACCATCATTGCATCCTTGGAATAAAGTCTACTTGATCATGGCATATGATCCTATTGATGTATTGTTAAATTCTGTTTGCTAACACTTTGTTTAGACATTTTGCTTCTATGTTTATCAAAAGTGTTGGTCTATAGTTTCCTTTTTTTTTTTTTTTTTTTGCAATTTCTTTGTCTGGCTTAGAATGAGTTTGGAAGCATTTCTTCCTCTTCTACTGTTTTGGAATAGTTTTTAAGGAAACATATAAATTCTTCTTAAAATATTTGTAGAATTCACCTGTGAAGTTATCTTGTCATGGACTTCTGTTTGTTAGGAATTTTTGATTACTGATTCAGTTTTGTTATTTATAATCAGTCTGTTCAGTTTTTCATTTCATTCTGATGCAGTCTGGTATGTTTCTAGGAACGTATCCATTCCCTCTAGGTTGTCTAATTTGTTGGTATATAATTATTCATAGTAATCTCTTATAGTTCTTGTTATTTCTGTGGTGTTGGGTATCACTTCTACTCTTTCATTTCTGCTTTTATTTATTTTGGCCCTTTCTCTTTTTTCTTGATGAATCTAGCTAAAGTTTTACCATTTTTCTTCATTTTCAAAAAAAAGCTATTAGTTACATTAATCTTCTCTGTTGTCCTTTTAGTCTTGATTTCATTTATATCCTCTCTGTGCTTTATTATTCCCTTTCTTCTACTAACTTAAGGTGATGTTTGTTCTTTTTCTAGTTCCTTTAGGTGTAAGTTTAGATTTATTTTTAATTTGAGTTTTTTCTTGTTTTCTTTTTCTTTTTTTATTTTAAAGATTTTATTTATTTATCTTTAGAGAGAGGGGAAAGGAAGGATAAAGAGAGGGAGGGAAATATCAATGTGCAGTTGCTTCTCATGTGCCCCTACTGGGGACCCGGCCCACAGCCCAGGCATGTGCCCTGACTGGGAATCAAGCCAGTGGCACTTTGGTTTGCTGTCCTCACTCAATCCACTGAGCCACACCAGCCAGGGTGAGTTTTTGTTGTTTCTTGAGGTAGGCCTACATCGCTATGAACTCCCCTCTTAGGATTGCTTTCCTCATGTCCCATAGGTTTTGGAATGTTGCATTTCCATCTTCATGTGTCTTAATATTTTTTTTATTTCTTTGTTAAACTATTGGTTATTTAGTAGAGTGTTGTTTAACCTCCATATATTTGTGTGTTTTTTTCCAGTTTTCTTCTTATAATTGATTTTTAGTTTCATATCATTGTCCAGAAAAGATGCTTTATATGATTTCAGCCTTATTAAATTTATTGAGATATTATGTGGCCTAACATATCATGTATCCTGGTGATATTCTATGTGCACTTGAGAAGAATGTATAATGTGTAGTGATACTATTTATTGTATGACTACTATATGTGTATGTGTGTATATATATATGTGTGTGTGTATATATGTGAGTGTGTGTATGCAAGTATTTGAGTGTATATCTCAAACATGTTTGTTAAGCAGATATCATTGCCATTATAAAGATGAGGAAACTACAGGTCAAAGAGATTAACTAATTTCCCTACGTTAATGCAACCCATTAAACAACTAAATATCAAAAGTGTAAGGATTTAAATCCCACATTCTCTTGTTCAAAACTGATTACTACTTCTATCATTCAACATTTTACCAAATATTTTACTTTTCACAATATTTTATTAAAATGCTGTCTTCTATATATTATATTTTTCTCATACTAGTTTTTCTTGAATTATTAATTTTCTGAGACATTTTCTGGAATGCCTTCAACCCTTTTTAATGCCCAGCTCTCTTTGAGGTATTTCTGAGCTCTACTATCCAAGGTGCTTATCATGCTGGTGGGAAGCTGCCACCTCTCATTAGGCCCTGCTGTTTATCACAAAACCGGCTCTGAAGTTGAGCAGCATACACAGTCATATCTGAAGTCTGCCCTTGCTTTTTGTATTTGATGGTACATTTATGAACATGAACTAAAGTTGAGCATACACTATCATACTATTTCATACCACAGGAGGATTATGTTTTAATATAAACAATAAGCTAATATACTTGAAGTGTATACTTCAAGAATACATACCATGATAATCACAGTCACACTTCATTAGTTGTTTCTAATTAGAAAATAAAGGACATCCCTGCATCTTTACAAAAAAAAATCAGGTTTGTTATAATTGCATTTGCAGCCCTAATATGACAAAATATGGTAAAATATTTTGACAAATATGTTGTGACAAAATATGGTAAAATTCAGGGAATCATGATTGCTTTACAAGAAGGATGTCAATGGTAAAAGACAGCAAGAGGCAATAAAGTTGGGATTTCCACTTTAACACACAAAATGGCCATGCAGTCATCAATCAATCATAAAAGGCCAAGGCAGGCAGGTGTAGGTCTACAACAAGGAGCAGTAGAAACTGTAGTGAACTGCAGAGCTCATGCCCTTGTTAATGTAGGCATTGCAACTAATGATCAAATGTTGTTGTTAGTATTCAAGAATTCCCTATTTTGTAGAAACTAAAAAGAAATCCATACTTCTGATAATTTACCAATTATTGGATGCTGAAAGTGGATTAAATTTCTTTTAGAAAAGCAGAGACCAAGTCTGTCATTTGTGATTTTTAAACCAGAGCAGTGTTTTTAGTGTACCAAAAATTATAAAATATGGGCAATTTCTTTCTAAAACCCCACAAATTGCTATAGATGGATTAAAAGCTTATATTTCATAAATAAACTTGAAGTAAAACATAACTCACAGTTACATTTGATTTTTCTCATTGTAAAGATTTGTGTAACAGGAGTTATAAACTAAAATATTGATTGTATACATGATATAATGGGATAATTTTTTTAAATATAGAATACTAGACATTTGCTTTAAGAGAATTTAAACATCTTATAGTTAAAATTTAAGCACTTATATTAAAAGTAACCATAGCAACATGACCAGCAGAAAACTCACATACATAAAATATTCCAATATAAAAAAACTTAACTATTACATAATGTATAAAACCTAAGCTGTATATGAAACTTTTATATTAATTTCCTAATGTACTAACTGTTTTATATTACATAAAATAATTTGAAATGATAGACACTAATTTCTTACAGTATTTAGTGCTTGGTGTGCACATTTTAACTATTCTTCTTATCTATATTTGCTTTTTTTCCTAGAATTATTGCAAAGATTCTTAAATTCTTAAACTGCTCATTTTTCTATTTTATTTTGTCCATATATATTTAAAAAGAGAGAAAAAATAAATGATTGAAACTATATACCAAGTGCTTCCAAAGTCTGAAAGTAAAACTGAGCAAGAGACCCAAAAAATCATTTGGGAATATGAGATAAATTTTTATTAATCTTTTCTGAATTACTTTTTATTATATTTTATTTTTATGGTATGAAGGTGGTCCCTACATTTTCCTCTTTGCCTACTTCAATAAAGCATCCCCAAGCAATCCTGTACCATTGTCTGTGTCCATGAGTCACACATATATATTCTTTGACTCATCACTTCACCTGCTTTCATCTGGCCTTCACTCCCATCTGACAATAGTCAGTCTGTTCCATGAATCTGTGCCTCTGGTTTTATTTCATTCCTCAGTTTATTTTGTTCATTAGATTCCACATATGAATGAGATCATGTGGTATTTTTCTTTCTCTGGCTAATTTTACTTAACACAATATTCTCCAAGTCCATCCATGCTGTCCCAAAGGTTAAGAGTTCCTTCTTTGTTACAGCCACATAGAATTCCATTGTATAAATGTTCCACAACTTTTTTATCCACTCATCTATTGATGGGCACTGGGATTGTTCCCAGATCTGGGCTATTCCAGATAACACTGCTATGAAGATAGGGGTGCTTATATTTTTTTCTGATTATCATTTTGGTATTCCTAGGACAAATCCCCAGAAGTGGGATCACTGGGTCAAAAGGCAATTCCATTTTTAATTTTTTGAGGAACCTCCATACTGTTTTACATGATGGCTACACCAGTCTGCATTCCCACCAACAGTGCACTAATGTTCCCATTTCTGCACATCCTCGCCAGCACTTATTATCTATTGATGCCAGCCATTCTGACAGGTGTGAGGTGATACTTTATTGTGGTTTTAATTTACATTTATCTTCTGATAACAATGTTGAGCATTTTTTATATGCCTATGGGCCACTTGTATGTCTTTTTTGAAGAAGAGTCTATTCAAGTCCTTTGCCCATTTTTTAAATTTATCTTCTTGGTGTTGAGTTGTACACTTTTATATATTTTGGAAATTAAACCCTTATCAGATGTATCATTGGCAAATATGTTCTGTCATACAGAAAGTTTCCTTTTCATTTTGATTATGGTTTCTTTAGCTGTGCAGAAGCTTTTTTAATTTGATGTATTTGCATTTATTTTTTTCTTTATTTTCATTTTAAGTAAAGCAAATTATTTGAACTGAAAGTTGTATCATATTACCAAATACACTTCATAAATACCATGACAGAATATTACATTCAGCATAAAAGGGACATGATTTAAGTAATATATATGCAAGACAATGAGCTTTGCTTTCCCTCAGGTTAGCACAGATCACAGTAAAAATGGTAAAAAGAATTGAATACATTGAAAATATCTGAAGAGCCAGACTCTCAGCAGAGCTCAACAATAGGAAATGTCACAACTAAATGCCTGGAAGAGAATATCACTAGAATTACCATGAAATAATAGGAAAGGTGTTCCCCTGTTTCCTCATAGAGCAAAAGAAGATGGCTGGTTCTTGCTACCCACATTTTGAGAGCTCCTTCACAGTTATGGGCCTGTGGTCAAAAGATGGAGACCCTTTCTCCACTAGATGTGGAACCAGTGAGCTATTGATTATGGGTATCTTCTGGAAAAGCAGCTCTTCCACTTATATACAGATTGTAAATATGCTGTATGATAAAGAAAGACAGTGTAGCATGCTCAAAATCCATGGTCTTTATATATCATATATCTTTTTTAAATTACAGTTTATATTCAACACTATTTTGTATTAATTTCAGGTGTACAATAGAGTGGCCAGATAGCCATATACTTTTCAAAAATATTTCCCCAGTATCTCAGGCCCCCACCTGGCACCACATATAGACATAACATCATTGACTATACTCTCTATGCTGCACCCAACATCCCCATGATAATTCTGTAACTACTAATCTGTACTTATTAATTCCTTCACGTTTTTTATCCAGACCACCAAATGCTCTCCCCTCTGGCACCCTGCAGTCTGTTATCTATATCAGATAAATTTCAAAGCACTGAGCTGCCAATAAAGATATCGGATGGTGTATGATGTTAAGTCAAAATGCTGTAGCCATTCAAGTGGCCTATGTGTGCTGAACGTATCACGAATCTTCAGAAAATATCTTGAAGTAACCAGCAAATTTTCTCTGAACCCAGGGAAATCATGCATTATTTGTTTTGTTTGCCTGCTTGCACAGGAGATTTACTGTAGAGCCTTAGACACGGAGTTTCAGGGAGAAGAAGGGATGGGGAAAGGAGGTTTTTATAATTAATCATCCCTAAATCCATGGCTTCTGTATCTTTACTGAGAAAACTTGTATAAATTATAATAAGAAACATTAGTGCAATAATTTTATAGTGAAAATAAACACTGCAAAATAAAATACCAGCAAAATAAGATTAATGGACAAAAATTAAAATCTAACAATAGTTTGAAAAATAAAACAGCACCCCAAAAAAGGAAAAATTGTTTTAATTCAAAAAACTTCATGAGGGTTTGTAAAAGAAATTAAGAGAAATAAAATGTTAATGTTATGGAGAAATAAGATAAAAATAAGATAAATGAACTAAAATATTAACAATAAAAACCAAAATAATTAATACTGAGAACATTTTAAATAATTTTTTTAAGATTTTATTTTTATTTCTTTTTAGAGAGGGAAGGGAGGGGGAGAGAGAGAGAGAGAGAGAAGCATCAATGTGCGGTTGCTGGGGGCTGTGGCCTGCAACCCTGGCATGTGCCCTGCCCAGGAATCGAACCTGCGATGCTTTGGTTCACAGCCCGCGCTCAATCCACTGAGCTACACCAGCCAGGGCCATTTTAAATAATTTTTAAGATTAATAAATAAAAATATAACAGTTTATAAACTAAAGTGATAGGAAACCTTACAAACTTAAAATCACGTGACCTTATAAAATAATAAGGAATTTTTTAAACATCGTAAAATAAATATTAGCTAACATTTATTGTGTGCTCATTTTCTGTCAGGTGGTATACTTGGTTACCATTTCATATACTTTATTTAGCTTCTGACTAGTAAGATCCTAATGGTATTGAAACCTTTTACCCATATATTTTAAATTTGCAGTAGATTCATAGACTGAGACTCAAGGTACAACATGAATACTCATCACAGCCAATAGCTTGTTCTCTCTTCCTCTAGAACATGGACCTTTTTTACAACACCATAATAAAGCAGGGAGGGCTTAGCTATAAAGGAAACATTGAAAATTCATATCAACCATACCACACATAGATCAAGATGGAACTGTTCACTAGTTATATGTGCCTAAGTTTGTTGTTATAAAAGTTCATGCAAGTCAACTTTACTTTGAGCACTTAACAAATTTCAGTGTGACAAGACCAATGACACTGACATTGAAGACATTGTCTTCATGTCCTGCTTTCATTATTTGGTCTTGATTTGCCTTCTGGACTGATAGTCATTCTTAGCACAGCTTTTCATTTCAATTTTATATTTTCAATGTTTCTAATAATTTTGCTTAAATTCATACTTGCTATTCATTTTACTGTCATATTGAGACTTATTCTACCTTAACTTTTAGCTGACCCCAAGTTTTATATTCCCTTCATATCTGTGTATATGGATATAGGGGTTTAATATATATCTTTGTAAATCCTCAGAGTTCATGTTTTTGCAAATACACATAGCAACCACTGAATCCACCTGCTTCCTTATTTGTAAAAAACACTTCAAAATAGTTGAAGAGGAGAAAACTCTTCATATTATTGGGAAGAAAAATATAACTTCATAATAAGAGGTATTTGTAATGGAATCCCATTTAGGAAATTTTCATTGAATATTTAACATTTAAACAGAGACTTTTTATATTAAAGAATGGCAATTTTTAGAAACATGATATGGCAGTTTTTACTAGTTTAATTGGTTTTGTACTCCATATGAAGAGGCTTTATCTATTATCTATTTATCTATGATTTCTATAGAAGTTCTATAGGTCTGTTTGTTTCCAAAGAAATCACAAGAAATGTTTTTGAAAGAGAGTATCCAGCAGCCTTACCATTTCCTGTCTCCTAGAAAAACAGACCTAGTGGACCAGGGGAGACATTTCACATGGGAAGGGTAGTAATATCTCCTATAGATTCCAGAGCTAGACTGAAATGAAAATTTGGATTTTTTGAATGCCATCAAGTCTCTGAATTGGTCTCTTTTTACAGCAAAGCAAAAATACTGGCTTTTGCACTGACAACTAGATGTTTCTTAGGCATTTACGTTCACTCTTTTTAAGCTAAAACTATTGCATAGCATGTTTATTTTTCTTCTGACGTAGGTTCAATATATCAGTTTTTAAATGTATTTTATTGGTTATGCTATTACAGTTGTTTCCTTTTTCTCCCCTTTATCCCCCCTCCACCCTGCATGCCCCCACCCTACAGCATTCCCCTCCCCCATGTAGTTCATGTCCATGGTTGTACATATAAGTTGCTTGGTTTCTCTATTTCTTACCCTGTTCTTAAACTAACCCTGTCTGTTTTATGCCTACAAATTATGCTTCTTATTCCCTGTACCTTTCCACCATTCTCCCCCTTCCCGCTTCCCTCTGATAACCCTCCCTGTGATCTCCATTTCTATGATTCTGTTCCTATTCTAGTTGTTTGCTTAGTTTTGTTTTTTAGGTTCAGTTGTTGATAGTTATGAGTTTGTTGTCATTAATATATGTTTTAAGACCCAAAAGGTAACAACTCGCCCTTACACAGTAGCTCTTTTTATAGTTGAATTGTTACATTTTGTTTTGTTTCTCTTCTCATCATTTAAGTTATGTGAGAGAAAGAAGCGAGACATTGGGAAAAGAGCACTTCTTTTTATATTAAGTAGGAAATGTTTTTCTCTCAGTTTTTCCCCTAGCTTCTTCTTTGCTACACACAAATATCTTTTTCTTTCCTCCTGATGCACAATTCCCTTTGCTAGTCTGTTCATTAATTCATTATCTACAAACCAACGCTACGGAGAGCAACTCATTGCTCCCCACAGTGCTTTTCAATAAATAATGAAAATAACCAGATAACTGGGGTTCTTGGAAACCTCAGAGGAGTGAAGAGCTGAGAATTCAAGGAAGCCACAGAATTACTTTGTGATTTTTTTTTCATATGTGCAATGCTACAGCCTTGGGCTCCCATATTTTCCCTCATGGGATGCCATAAGCTTTTAGCTTTGAAGTTTTATTGAGAAACACAACTGGGAAATTCTCAGGGATTTGCACTAGTCTTTTCCACTGCATGGGCTGTGAAATTAGGGGAGAAGAACAGACCGGCAAGCTATCAGCTAAAAACAAAGAAAATTAAAGGAGTCATGTCTGAATTAAAAGAGTCATATTTGTGACTAATATACCTTTAAACTTATTTTCTAACATCTTATTCATAGCTATGAATAGATGTTTGTACTGACTAGACTCCATTTGAAACTCAGTCAGCACAGGAGTGTGTGATTTGTGGGTGAGCATTTCAGTACTGGCACATATTCTCTAATGATGTTATTCTGCTGGTAAAAAATGAGATCTTAATTTGCAAGGGCCTAATCAGAATATATTCTAATGTATTAAACTCAATATCTGAAAGACATATTCACCACAATTTTTACTACTTTATTTTTTATTTTAATTGTTGTTCAAGTACAGTTTTCTGCCTTTTACCCCATCCCAGCCCACCCCCCCCAGGCCTCCCCACCTCCCTCCCATTTCCACACCCCCCTTGTTTTTGTCCATGTGTCCTTTTTATTACTCTAAAATTTCACCAGAAACTAATAAGAATGAAGTAAATAACTTGATAGAAAGTTAAATTACAGGAACTTCTCTATTTGAAAATTCTTATCATCATATATAACACCTACTCACCTTTTCAGGTTTTATTTATTAGATAAAGTATTAAAAACACAGTAAGAATGTTTGAGAATAACATTAAAGGGGTTTTTAATATGTACCTTGTTTTGAATTAGGACTACACTCAAAATTTATTGAGAAAAAAGATAGCTGCCACTTCCATTCTGAAAAATAAGAAGACACACTCATAATTTCCCTTGCTATTTATCCTAGCATTTTGCAAACCTTAAAATCATAATTTGCTTCCTAAAACTAACAAATGATGTGATTAGTTAAAAAAGAATCTACTTTTCTTACCTTGACTTTGGTTGAATTAAAATAGCAAGCAATATTTAGGTTCTCATATAAGAGCACACTATGTCAGTCCTGGTTACTCCTTCTGGAAGCCTCATCAACACACCACCAGTCCCTTCTATGCACCACCTCTGTAACTTGAACACTTTATTTCTGTAGAAATAAATCTTGGTGAGGCTTGAAGTCACAAATCAGTATGTCCTAGGGAGTTTAGAACACCTTTGGACATACAAGATATTAAATGTCACACCGATAACTCTGCCCATGTTTCTGACTAAAACCCGAAATACTCATGTTGGAAAATATTTTATTTATCTTACTTAGTCTTACCAATCATTTTCCTAAATTGATTGGGAATGTGGATGGGAATAATATGGTAGAAGAAAGATTAAAAAGTGACTATTGTGTTTAATTATGCTTTAATGTCACCTACTAAGATGGTGCAATGGTAAAGCATGGGTTTTTGAAGAAGTTAACAAGTTGTCACCTTTCCTGTGTTACTTGGGCACATTATTTAAATTCTAAGTTTAATTTCCACCATTTAAATAAAGCTAAATCCATCTATCTTGCATGATTCCTATTAGTATTAAGACTAATTTATATCAAGTGCTTAGCATAGACCTTGGCATCTAGTATGTGTTCAATAAATTATAGCTACATTATTCCTATTCATTTTATATCAGCCCTTTACAATGTTATTAACTTACCTGATTTCAGCTACCAATTTAAAATATATAGACACTTTTTAAAATTTTTAAATCATCATCATAATTATTGTTATTCTATTACAGTTGTCCCAATTTTTCCTCTTTGTTCTCCTCCACCCATTCTACCCCCTGCTCCCACAGTCAATTCCCACCTTGTTGTCCATGTCTATGGGTCATTCATACATGTTTTTTGACTACTTTCTTCCCCTCCTTTCCACCATTATTTCCTCCCCCATCACCTCTAGTCCCTGTCAGTCTGTTTTATGTTTCCATGCCTGTGGGTTTATTTTGTTCATTAGTTTATTTTGTTCATTAGATTTCTCATATAAGTGAGATCATATGATATTGGTCTTTCACTAACTGACTTATTTCACTTAGTATAATACTCTCCAGTTCCATCCATGCTGTCATGAAAGATAGGAGCTCATTCTTTATTTCTGCTATGTAGTATTCCATTGTGTAAATGTACCACAGTTTTTGGATCCACCCATTTACTGATGGGCACTTAGGTTGTTTCCAGCCCTTGGATATTGTAAATAGTGCTGCTGTGAACATAGGGGTGCATAAGTTCCTTTGTATTGATGATACTGAATTATTAGGGTATATTCCCAGCAGCAGAATATTGTCAATTAATATTTGATAAAGGGGCATGGGCATATTATAGATTATAAAAATAGCCTATTTAATAATTATGTTAAGAGAATGGACTGGTACCTGCAAAAAATAAAACTAGACCACCAACTAACACCATATACCAGAATAAACACAAAATGGTATAAGATTTAAATATGAGTTGTGACACCATAAAAGTCCTAGAGGAAAACACAGGCAGGAAAATTTCAGAAGTCCCATGTAGCAATATTTTTCCCATACATCTCCTAGGGCAAGGGAAATTAAGGAAAAAATAAACAAATGGGACTGTATCAAATTAAAAAGTATCTGCATGGCTAACAAAGCCATCATCAAAACAAAAAGTGAACTGACCATATAGAACACATTTATCAATGATAAATCAGACAGAGTTTGATCTCCAAAATTTATAAAAAACTCATATTACTCAACACCAGGAAGACAAACAGTCCAATTAAAAAACTGGATAAAAAAACCTGAACAGACACTTCTCCAAGGAGAACCTATAGATGACCTATATATATATGAAAAGATGCTCAACATCACTAGCATTCAGAGAAATGTAAATTAAAACCACAATGAGATATCACCTGACACCAGTCAGAATGGCCAACATAAACAAATAAACAAACAAGTGCTGGCAAGGATGTGGAGAAAAGGGAACCCTGGAGCACTGTTGGTGGGAATGCAGACTGGTGCAGCCACTATGGAAAACAGCATGGAATTTTTTCAAAAAAGCTAAAAATGCAACTGTCTTGAACACTTCTACATGAGAGTTATTAAAGTATTTATTATATGTTATATGTATACATATATATTAAGAATAACTTTAAAAAAAAGAATAACTTAAACAGTGATTTCTCAATTCTTAAAATTCCTACTTTCATTATTGATGTTTTCTCACATAGCAACTTACAAGAAGAGATGTAAGATACTTGTGCCTTTTCTCCAAGTATTTATTACATTTGTCCATTCCAATATTTAAACAGAAAAGTGATTTATGTGATTTGAAAGTTAAAAGTGATCACTTAATTTCCCAAAATTAATCACTCAAATCTATACAAATTGAAATATCAAATGTGATGGGAAATGAAAAATACTAAGAAATATTGCAATCATCTGTATATCCTTGTCTTCTTAAATAAGACTTCACAGTGTACTTCCTCTGGCTCTCATTTGTTATTTCATGCACGTAGCAAAAAGCCTTATATAACAACACTGCACTAAAGAAAGTTTTATTCCTTTCCATCAGTTATACTAACTTTCCTTTTAGTAAAATAGCCATTTGATGGCTAATGTAAAAAAACTTCACATTGTGAATGTGAACATATGAGCAGCTCAGAGCAACCTCTTTGTCATATTTGTCAGGAACTGAGAGTTGCAGGCACACTTCTTTGAGCTCAGGGCAGATGGAAACGTTCAGTCCCTCAGTGAGAAAAGCCATGAATATTTAAACCTGTAATGGGTATTAAGAAACATGACAATCTAAGATTTGGGCCATTTATACAAGAATTAGCTTAGATTTTTTTTTGTGTGTGTATTATCATTAAAGAATCATGGAATATTTTCCTTTTAGAATCCTGGAAAAAATTCATGGGGAGAGAATACCAGAAAAATAAGTTTGAATTCTACACATTAAACATATTTTCACTTTTTCAGGGAAATTTTTCAGGAAATAGTCAGGAGATTTCTCATAGGTGTCAATAGCCTGAGAAAGAGAGACCAACAAATGTTAGCAGCTACCATACATTTGAGATAAACTGTCACACTCTGATTTTTAGGGGCTTATCTTATAACCATGATTCTCTAGTTTCTTGACTTACTTGAAGAGAATTTTTATCTCATGGCCTCTTATGAAAGTCAATCACGATGGGACATGAGATCACATGTGAGAACACAGAAATACTAATGCACACAAACATACAATTTTTAGTAATTTAGGGCACTTGTTTTAGTGCATTTCTTCTTAACTCCTATTATTTCTTTAGTAAGTGCACATTTAAGTAGAATCTAGGAACTTTCTCTCCTATTGTAGGAAATGCCTAAGAGCAAAGATGTCAAAGCTCTTCAGTGTACAGATACAAGAAACACCACTGGAGCTCAGAGGAATCACCAGAGTCATAAGAGCAAGTGTTAGAATTCTTAATTTGTTTTTAAAAGTAGAACTTTATACTGCCATTTTCAACAACATGGATGGATCTTGAGAATATCAATGTTAGCAAAATAAGTCAGACGGAAAAGTCGAGAAGCATATAATTTCACTTATATGTGGGATATAAGTGTGAAAGTAACAAATGAGCAAATAAGACAAAAAAACCCCACAAAACTCATAGACACAATCAACAATATGATGGTTACCAGAAGGAAGGGAATGAGGGTGAGTAGTAAAAGGTAAAGTATATGGTGATGGAAGATGATTTGATTTTGGGTGGTGGGCACACAATGTGGTGTACAGATGATGAATCATAGATGTGTACACTTGTAACTTCTGTGAACATATTAAACAATATCACACTAATAAATTTAATTTAAAAAGTTAAAAGCAAGAAAGAATTTTTTAAAAGTTCAAGATAAATGCAACAAAAGTTAAAACTTGAATAGGTCAAATGCTGTAAAAAACTTTAAAATACATATGTCTTAATTTTCACAACTATGATTTCAAATGTAACCATTATTTGAAAGAATAATGCCTGAAAGACATAGACATAGTTATTCTAGCCCATTGAAAAAATAATGACCTAGTCCCACACATTATCATAAAGGAAGAAATGACACAAACTCACAGGAAAACATGAGTTAAAGATGACAAAACCACTATGCACAGTTGAAACATTTTTTTAAATGTTATATTCAAGTGCTAAAATAATTAAGGTCTAGTAATGAATTTCTGCTTGCCTTTTAGCTAAACTAAAACTGCATTTTAGTTTTAAATAATCATAAGATAAAAAGATTTATGTTATTTCAGGAGATAATTGTGTGGGAAGGGAAAGGTAAGAAGGAAGAAAAGAAAAAGTAAGAAAGAAATGAAAGTTATCTCCAGACTAACTACATGTAACAGCCTAAATGCCCATCAGTAACTCAGTGGATCCAAAAACTGTGGTATATTTTCACAATGGAATACTACACAACAGAAAGAAAGAAGGAGCTTCTACCTTTTGTGACAACATGGATGGATTTGGAGAGCATTATGCTAAGTGAAATAAGTGATTTGATGAGACACAGATGCCTTATAATCTCACCTATAAGTGGAACCTAATCATCAAAACAAACAAATGAACAAAATAGAACCAGAGGCTTGAGAAAAAAAACAAACCGACAGTGACCAGAGGGGATGGGGATAATGGAGGAAAGGCAAGCAAAGAAGCACAAAAAGTGGACTCATGGGCCCAGACAATGGGGGGAATTGACTGTGGGAGTGCAGGGAATGAAGTTGAGGTGAGCAATGGGGAAAGAGGCAGGATACCTGTAACTGAACAACAATAAATAAAAAGAAAAAAGAAAATTTTTTTCAGCTAGATCCCCAGAAAATGAACTGCTGGGTCAAAAGGTAGTTCTATTTTCAATTTTTTTTTGAGGTAATTCCATACTGCATCCACAAATTTAGGGAAGAGCTAACTGCTATCCTGTTCAAACTATTCCAAAACATTCAAGAGGGAAGACTCCCAAACTCTTCTTGTGAGGCCAATATTATTCTAATTCCAAAAACAGATAAAGGCACAACAAAGAAAGAAAACTACAGGCCAATATCACTGATGAACATAGATGCTAAAACCCTAAACAAAATGTTGGCAAACTGCATCCAGCCACACATTAAAAAAGATCATACACCATGATTAAGTGGGATTCATCCTAGAGATGTAAGGATGGTACAACATTTGCAAATCAACAAACATGATATAAAACATAAAGAAAATGAAAGATAAAAACACATGATCATATCAATAGATGCTAAAAAGCATTTGATAAAGTACAGCACCCATTTAAAAATGCTCAACAAAGTGGGAAGAGAGGGAGTATGCCTCAACCTAATAAAGGTCATATATCAGAAACCTACAGTCAACGTCATACCCAATGGGCAAAAACAAAAAGCTTTCCCCCTAAGATCAGGAACAAGACAAGGATGTCTGTTTTTACCACTTTTATTCAATATTGTATTAGAAGTTCTAGGCACAGCAATCAGATAAGAAAAATAAATAAAAAGCATCTAAATTGGAAGGAGAAGTAAAACTGTCATTATTTGTAGACAACATGATAGTGTACATAGAAAACCCTGTAGACTCCACCAAAAACTACTTGATCTAATATGTGAATTTAGCAAAAGACTGGGATACAAAGTCAATATTCAGAAATCAAAGGCATTTTTGTACACCAACAATGAAATATCAGAAACAGAAACTAGGGGGGAAACTCCCATTTACTATAGCAACAAGCAATATAAATTACCTAGGAATAAATTTAACTAAGGAGGTAAAAGACCTGTACTCGGAAAACTACACAACACTGAAGAAATAAATTAAGGAAGATATGAACAAATGGAAGCATATATCATGGTCATGGATTGGGAGAATCAACACATTTAAAATGTCCATACAACCCAAAGCAATTTATAGATTCAATGCAATCCCTATTAAAATGCCAATTACATATTTCACAGATTTAGAACAGATATTTCAAAAACTTACATGGAACCAGGAACAAACCTGAATAGCTACAGCAATATTGAAATAGAACAAAAAAAAGGAGGTATCACAATACCTAATATCAAACCATACTGCAAGACCATTGTAATCAAAACAGTCTGATACTGGCATAAGAACAGACACATAGATCAGTGGAACAGAATAGAGAGCCCAGAAATAAACCCATGTCTCTATGATCAATTAACATTTGACAAAGGGGACTGAAGCATTAAATGGATTTAAAATAGCCTCTTCAACAAATGGTGCTGGGAAATCTTGAATGGTAAATGCAAAAAAATGAAAATAGACCATCAACATATACCATACACCAAAATAAACTCAAAATAGAGAAAGCTCTTAAACATAAGCAGCAACACCACAAAAGTCCCAGAGGAGAAACTAGGCAGTAAAATTTCAGATGTTCCAAGCAGCAATATTTTCACCGACACCTCCCCTAGGGTAAAGGATGTAAAGGAAAGACTAAATAAATGGAACCACATCAAATTAAAAAAAAATGTCTGCAGGGCTAAATAAAACATTAACAAAATGAAAAGGGAATGAACCTTATGGGAAAATATATTTGCAATCTATACTTCAGACAAGGGTTTAATCTTCAAAATATGTAAAGAACTCAGATGACTCCAATACAGAAAAACAAATAATCCAATTAAATGGGCAAAGGACCTGAACAGACCCTTCCCCAAGGAGACATACAGAGGGCCCAGAGACAAATGAAAGGATGCTCATCATCACTAGCCATCAGAGAGATGTGTATTAAAACCATAGTGAGATACTTCCTCACACCAGTCAGAATGGCCATCATTAACAAATCAACCAACAAGTGCTTTCGAGGATGTGGAGAAAAGGAAACTCTAGTGCACTGTTGGTGGAAATGCAGACTTGTGCAGTCACTGTGGGAAACAATAAGGAATTTCCTCAGAAAACTAAAAATGGAACTGCCTCTTGACCCAGCAATTCCACTGCTGGTATTATACCTTAAGAGTCCTGAAACACCAATTCAAAAGATCCTACACACCCCTGTGTTCATTGCAGTGCTATTTACAATAGCCAAGTGCTGGAACAGCCTAAGTGCCTATCAGTAAATGAGTGGATCAAAAAACTGTGGTACATTTACACAATGGAATACTATGCAGCAGAAAGAAAGAAAGAAGGAACTCCTACCTTTCATGACAGCATGGATGGAACTGGAGAGCATTATGCTAAGTGAAATAAGCCAGGTGGTGAAAGATAAATACCATATGATCTCACCTATTGCAGGAACCTAAGGAACAAAACAATCAAATGAGTAATATAGAACCAGAGTGATGGACACAAGGACCAAACTGACAAAGACCAAACGGGGGGAATGGGGATAAGGGAGGAAAGACAGGGAATGGCCCAAAGAAGAAGTATAAATGTGCCCTGAACATGGACAAAAGGGTGGGTATTGACTGTGGTAGTGGCAGGGATGAGAAAGCAGGGCAGCGGAGAGCAACAGGGGAAAATTGGGACCACTGTAATAAAACAACAATAAAAAATAAAATATAAGAAAAGATTTAGGTACCTGCATTCTTGACAATAGTTACCATCACACTTTCCTGTTTGGTGACGTTATTTTTTTAACTTGTATTTACTTATTATCAATATTTGAAAATTTGTGTGTATATATATCTGCCTTTTAGGTTTCAGCACTTGGGAAGTACCTATTCTGGTTTGTCTCACTTCTCTTTTTCTCATTGCTGTGGGCATTCCTTATTCAAGTACTAGTTCATTTTCTATTGTATATGTAACAAATCTCTCTCTTGGAATCTTGCCTTTTACTTTTGTAAAGTCCCCTTAGGCATTTTCCACTTTTACTAAATTGTATTATTTTAATTTGTATTTTGCAATTTTTATCTCTTCTTTCAGATATCATTTTTACCATAAATTATTGGAGATGATTTTCTATAGTATACTCTATAATATGTATTTTTGATTTCACATTCTTGCCTTTGATCTAACTAGAATTAACTTATATTGTGTGAAATAGGTGTTTAATTTATTTTTTCCTGTAAGAATATCTACTTAGATAAGCTTTTTAAAATTGAAATGCTGTCTTTGTCCCACTGCTTTGCAGACCACCTTACATTTAATTGTCTACAAATGTGTGGTGTGGATTTGTTTCTAAGATGTTGTATTCTATCAGTGAATGTGTCTATCCTCAAGAAAAAACTATGCGGTCTGTATTATTGTTGCATTATTGTAGCTTTATCTTTAGTGTCTATACCTAAGTACTCTTTCTTTTTTATGCCCATTGTATTACCATATGAATTTTAGAATCAGCTTGTCAATTTTACAAAATTGGGATTTTAAATATTGGTCCATTAAATCGAGAATTAAATGGTAAATAATTGGATTTTTGAAAAGTATAACATCCAATGTGTAAACATGTTATACCTCTCCATTTATTTTGGTCTTCTTTATGTCCCTCAATAATTATTTTTTGTTGTAGATTTGTTAAATTAATTCCTAAGTACTTTGTATGTTTAATGCTCTTAAAATAATATTTTAAAACTTATACTAAATAATTTATATATAAAATCTAAAATATCTACAAATAAAGATAATCTACAGGGCAAAATATTTCTAAGACCAGTAATAACACTCATGCTCTCTCTCTCAGAATTTTAACTAATATTCCTAATAAAAAAGAAATGTTTGTGTTATAATTCTCAGGCAATTCTATTTCTCTGAGCTAAAGTAAATTTTTTTGAACTTCCAGCTTAATTTGAAAAATAGGGCTACAGTGTCAGATATATGAAACAACAATATAATCTAAACACAAGAATGGGTAATTTTGATTATAATTGAGTTGATGGCCTAATTTTAATAGACTTGGGCTGATATTATACAACAATAAGTGTGGTCATCTTACATTATAATAGTCTTTATTTATCTGAGGAGGATACACTCTAAGACTCCAGTGGGTGTCTGAAACTACCTATATTACTGAATTATATACATACATATACATATTTTCCCTATACATACACACCTATGAAATGTTTAATATATAGATTAGGAACTGTAAGAGATTAACAACAACAATGTAAAAAAAAGAACAATTTTAACAATATACTGTACTAAAAGATATCTCTCTCAAAATTTTTTTATTATACTGTACTCACCCTTTCTTTGTGATGATGTGAGATGATACAATGCCTTCATGATGAGATGAAGTGAGGTGAATGACATAGGTAGTGTGACACAATGTTAGGTTATCATAAATTTTAGTTGAATATTTGCACTGTGATACCAGGACAGTTGATTTGATAAGAAAGAAGGCTATTAAGTGATTCATGGGTGAGTATACAGAGAATATACAGAGTGGATATGTTAGACAAAATGATGATTCAGCCGTGGCTGGTGTGGCTCAGTGGATTGAGTGCCAGCCTGCAGAGAAAGGGGTCCCTGGTTTGATTCCCAGTCAGGGCACATGTCTGGGTTATGGGCCAGGTCTCCAGTAGGGGGAGCATGAGATACAACCACACAATGATGTTTCTCTCCCTCTCTTTCTCCCTCTCCTTCTCTCTAAAAATAAATAAGTAAAATCTTTAAAAAAATGATGATTCACATCCTGGGCAGGATGAAACAAGATAGCCTAAGGTTTCAACATGCTACTCAGATGAAAATGCAATTTAAACTCTAATTTTTTATTTCTAGAAGTTTTCATATAATATTATCAGACCACAGGTGGTGGTGGAAACTAAAACTGCAAAAAGCAAATCATGAATAAGGGAGTTCTATTGCATTAAATTATAATCTTTCTTATATTGCATATTCATTGCCTAATTATATATGTAATATAAATTTTCTATAGTTGTTTGGTTAATTCAGAGCACCTAATTGATGAGAACTGACACAAATATTAAATATAGCATAAAAGGACAGTTAAGAAGTTATTAGAACTATATTCCATATATTCAAAGGTTAGGTAAAGGTATATAGAGAAGTGCAAAATCAAATTTCCAGAGTTAAAACTTTTAGTGTCTGAAATTACATATATATATACATATATCTATAGTTAGACATATGTGTATATGAAGTGGAATTAATTACAACTAGAAAATTATGAATAAAATATTAGTAACTTAAAAACAGCAATACAAACTAGAAAAAATTAAATGCTGAGAAAGTTAAAAGTAAAATATGCATTTGTAAGCTATGGAGCAATTTTAAACATCTTCATATATGAAGGGAAAGCAAAAATATTTGAGGAAATGAAGGCTGAAAGATGTCCAAATTTGATAAAACTGTAAATCTAAGAATCTCAAAAAATCATAATACACATGAAGTTATAAAAATCATGATACACATGAAAAGAGAGATATTATATCACAGTCAAATTGTTCACAACCAGTGACAATGAAAATATCTGTAAAGCAGTGAGAGACAGACATTTTTATAAAGGATGAAGTTGCAGATGACAGCAGATTTCTCACTGGAAACGCTGTGAGTGAGAAGACAGCAAAGCTCCATCTTTAAAGTGTTGCAAAGAAAATCAATTTAGGGCTCCATACCCAGAAAATATTTTTTGAAAATTCAAGGTAAATAGACTTTTTCAGACATGCAAAATTCAAGAGTTCATCACCTGCAGAGAAGCATTACATAAATGTTAAAGTAAAACAACTTAAACCACAGCTAAAACAAACTTTTTTCTAAATTTCAAAATTGCAAGATATTTGCTTAACATATTATTGTATTTTTCTCTCCTATTGAAACCAAGATTAATTTTAACATTAATATGTCTAACGCTCCCAATAAAATCAGAAAAAAGATTAAGAGTACCTCATACTCAAAATAAACAAATGAAATAGAGCACAATAAATATAGATTTAAAGGTGTCCCAATAGTGAATTTAAAAAAAAAGGTGATAGCTATAACAAATATCAAAGGCAATGGGTGAAAATATTTCATAAATAAAATTCTCCCATAAATTATTAAGAAATGCTGATTTCTTAATATACATGAGTAAAGCATGTAAATACACAAAAATTGAAATTAATTTAAAAACTAGTTTATAAAGTTTATCAACCTGACTTTTAAACATATAATATAGAAATAAAGCTCAGAAAAAAAGATTTTTACATGCTAATGCCAGAAGATAAATTGCACTTAAATGGGTGTTATATATAGACTATGGTATTGAAAATTGAACAATTTGAAAGCATTTAGCATTATGAATGAAGAGACTTAAAACCACTTACTTCTTTCAGCCAGTAATTCCAATTCTGGATAATTAGCCTAAGAAAATAAACATAGCCACCAAACCTCAGAAACACTTTTGAAGTTCACTAAAACACTGAGACCAACCATATGATTATGCAATGCTTCCCCTCCCCCCACACCTCACCATTGCAAAACTGAAAGACCTTTACAACTGTTGTTCCTTTTACCCAGTACATCATGTGTGGCTACCAAGAAAAAATTACAAGGCATACCAAAATGAAAAAAACCACAATTTGGAGACATAAAGCAAGCACCAAACCAGACATGACAGGGATATTGGAATTATCAGATAAGGAATTTAACACAACTATAAGATGCTAAGGGTTCTAATGAATAAAGTAGACAGTATGCAAGAATATATGTATAATGTAAGCAAAGGGATAAAAATATAAAGAAAGAACCAGTCCTGACCAGCATGACTCAGTTAGCTGGGCATCATCCTGCAAAGTGAACTATCACCAGTTCAATTCCTTGCCAAGGCACATGCCTGGTACGCAGGTTTGGTTCTTGGTTGGAGAATGTTTAAGAAGCTATTGATCGATGTTCCTTTCACATCGACGCTTCTCTCCTTCTCTTTCTCTCCCTTCCCCTCTCTCTAAATTAATAAAATCTTGAAAGAAAGAAAGAGGAAAGAAAGAAGAAGGAAGGAAGGAAGGAAGGAAGGGAAAAATGCTGAAGACTTTTTTAAAAAACTGATAGAAATGAAGAATGCCTTTGATGAGCCTATCAGTAGGCTGGACACAGCTGAGTATAAAATCTCCAATTGAGGATATACCAATAGAAATCTTCAAAACTTATAAGCAAAGAGAAAAAGACTGAAAATATAGAGCAGAATATTTAAAGACTGTGGGAAAGCTACAAAAGATGTTTAAAGCGAATAGCAGAAGAAGACACAAGAGAGAAAGGAGCAAAAACATATTTGAAACAATAATGAGTAAGACTTACCCAAATTAATGTCAGACACCAAACCACAGATCTAAAAAGCCCAGAGAACACCAAGGCAGATAAAGGCCATTATACCTAGGCATATCATTTTTAAATTACAGAAACTCAAAGATAAGAAAAAAAACTCTAAAAGAAGCCAGAACTAAGTAGCATGATAATAAAAGATAAGAATTACATCTGATTTACCTTAGAAACCACTCAAGCAAAAGACATTAGAGCAAAATATTTAACGTGTTGAGATTAAAAAAAAAAAAAAAACATTGAAAAACCACCAGCCTAGAATTCTGTATTCTTGGGAATTGACCTTAAAAACTGAAGGAGAAATAAAGACTTCCTCAGAAAAATAAAAATTGAAGAAATTTTGCCAGTAGACCTACCTTTGCAAGACATGTTAAAAGATGTTCTTTAGAGAGAAGGAAAATAATATGGGTCAGAAACTCAGATCTGCACAAGGAAAGAAAGGAAAGCAAAAAATGAATAAAAGAAAGTAACATGAAAACTGATTTTTAATTATTTCTTGCCAAACTATTTATTTTTTCTTGTTATTCTATAACAGTTGTCCCACTTTTTCCTCTTTGCCTGAATCCACCCAGCCCACCCCTCTCTGCTATAGTCAATCCCCTCTCCTTCATCCCTGACAATGAGTCACTCACACAAGTTCTTTGAGTAGTCCCTTCCCTTCCTTCCACCATTCCTCCTCCCACCCACCTCTGAGATCTAATGAAAATAAACTAACAAGAAAAATAGAACCAGAGACCTGGAAATGACTTTTATTATTAATTGACATAGCAGCTTAACAGTTTGTTACAATTATATAGCAACAATGTATTCTATTATGTGTGCATGAGTGTATGTGTGCAACTTCATGTCCACAAGCTTTTTAAAAGTACCTATCAAAATGGACCAATGCATTTCCTTCTTAATTAGAGTTAAACAGTTTCATCCACTTTTCTAGTGTATGTTCTCCCAAATCCTAGGTGACTTCTCAGGTCCCTCAACTCTTTACTTTTTCCCCCATAAATGCCAGCTTTCTGCTGCCCTCTCCTGGTCTACTATGGCATATAAACGTTTACAAATCCTGAATTTTATGTTAGAGGGAAGTAAAATTATAATTCTAAAAATTTAGTGTGCACCAAAATCTCCCGGGAAGCTTGTGCATAAAATGCACGTTGTAAAACCTCTCACTCAGAGATAAGGTTTCTGCAGATATGTGAGGCAGGGAACACGCATGTTCTCTTCCAATAGCCAGTTTGTGTTGCCCTGTTTCCTGTGAACTATAAACAAACTTTCAGAATTGATGGAATAAGCAAATCTGACTCAAACTCTTCGTTATAAACTCTTGATTACAAGAACAAGTCTTGAAGAGATCATTTGATTTAAAAAAGAACAGTTATTTGCATGTTTCCAATTGAATTACTTTTTACTTAGCTAAGCAAAACATTCATTGTTTTACAGTTATGTAGTTTGTATTCAAAATGAGAGCAAAATTTAAAGGAATATAACTACCTCTAACTTGTATATATTGACTAACTATATTTATTCCAAAATTATCACTTCTGGCCCAATTTTGAATTTGGATAGTCATCATGACATATCACCTCTTTCTTGCAACAATAAAGTAATTATTTCTTTGTTTTTTAGTTTTTAAACGAATTTACTGGACTGACAGTTTTTAATAAAACCATATGGATTTCAAGTGCACAACTCAACAAAACATAATCTGCACCCTGCATTGTGTCCCCATCTCCCCAAGCAAAATCTCTTTCCACCCCTATTTACCACCCTCCATTGCCCACCCTCCCTTTCCCTCTGGCTACCACCACACTCTTGTCTGTGACTATGTGTGTGTGTGTGTGCGTTTACTTAATCTCCTCACCTTCTTTCATCCATCCCTGCAATCTCTCTCCCCTCTGATAGCTGTCAGTCTGTTCCATGTATTCATGCCTTTCATTGATCTTATCTGTAAGCACGGGGTCAATATACTTTAAGGACTGAGTAACTCTAAAAAATAAAACACAAAAGCTGCTCAAGTAAATAATAGACTCAGTATCAAATTTTTCTCACTGATGCCCATAACAAAATGTCTTTGCCTCATTACATAAATCCAGGATTCATAAACCTGAACTCCATATAAGAATTAGCTGGGCACTTTAACAACATTGCCACTCACATGTAGAATCTAATGAACAAAATAAACTAACAAACAAAACAGAAACACACTGACAGTGGTCAGAGGGGAAAGAAATTTCAGGGCTGGGTGAAAGAGGAGGAATTAAGCAAAAAAAAAGAAAAGAAAGGAAAGGAAAAGATTCCCCAAGGGAGGGGGTGACTTAAGACAGGCATGATCACATAGGAGGCCCCCAAGGAATGACTTGGTGCTACAGCAAAAAGAGGTGATGGACCCTCACCCCTCAGCTTTGACACAACCTGAGTCCTCATTGTCTGCGAGAAAATCTCCTAATCTCTTGGCTGCCTTACTTCCCTTGTTCCACCTAAGCCTGAAACAATGACAGAGGGTGGTGCAGCCCTGTGCTGGACAGGGCAGGTTCCCCAGGCAATCAGGCATAAGAAAGAATATGTAAAATCCTGTGAAACCTGCTTTGTTTAGAATGCTCTCAATTAAATGATAAGGGTCCAAGCAAGAAGTAAGTTTGTTCCTCAAAGTTTTACAGCTCTTTAGCTATCTGACCCTGACTCAATTGGCCCTCAGAGTTCTTTGTTATCCATTGTTTGATCCTTATTGCCTGGCAATGATTAATGAGCTTTACCTAAATTCTTGTGTAAACGAACCCAATAAAAGCCCATTGAGGAACAGGCTCTTGACCCTTCTCCTTTGAGAGATCAGCCACCTTTCCTCCCCAGGCAGATCATGTCTTGGTAGA